>MIEF01006841.1:0-34826 GCA_001870725.1 Taenia solium
TGCGTGGCATGTGTTCAGTGAAGTAGTAAACTTTGCGAAAGAAAATCAAGATGAAAAAACTGGCTTCTAAATTTCCCATACTCTATACCTATCGCTATCCCGTGCCCATTTCAAACGTGGTTTTCGAGTTTATAAATAAAAATGAAAAACATGGAGGCGGAATGTGCACTTTATCGCGGATCCGGTTCCCTGTCGTCACCTTTCCACTTATTCCACCTTTAGAACGGCGTCTATAGAGCGTTAGACTAATCATATCAAGGTGGCCTCCTTCTCACCATCATCATTATCATCATCCATACTGAAATGCAGACCTCCACACCCAAAATGAAAGGCCACAACTCCTAACCCGCTGTAGCCTTCCAGCCATATCGGTCGATCCAACTATAGTACAACAGGAAAGAAGCGCCTTGGTAAAAAAAAGCCTTCATGGTAGCAGCCCTGATGGTAACTGACGAGTAGTATGGTCCATTACGAGTTTTGACAGCTGACACACCGAATTCATAAATGCTTGAGTATTCAAGGGGAAACATCACAGTACGCTCCTCTACCAGCTATTCAAGAAATGCCAGTGCTTCAAAGAAGACAATGTGTTCGGCAGGCTGGAGAAAGAAGGGAGTAACTGTCAATTACTCAAAGTCCATTTAATGGGATGACATTGTGACGTGACGTCTGAGATTATTAAATGTGGTTTTTTAGTTAAGGGGGCGCCTCATTTTATAGACTCTAAGTCGCCTTTCACATGGTCCGTTTAGAGCCCAGAAGCTAGGGAGAGGGAGGGAGGGAGGGAGGGAGGGAGAGAGAGAGAGGAAATGACACGACCATGCGGTGCCTGGAGTCCCTTAATCTTGGATTGTGTCGATTTCAAGGCACGGATTGCCTTGTTAGTCGTCTCCAAACTGTGGTAGCCATGACATGGCCATTGTTTACCTACGGTCAGGGTGAAATCATGGCTTTGGGTAGTGCACAATCGTTACAAATTAGGCCCTGCTAGGGGTCAGGAGTGACAAAGTGTAGCATGAAACCGAATGTATGGTACATTTTTCTGTAAAGGAGTTGAAAGGCTCTATAGAAGCTGGGACAACGCCATCTATACTCGCCAGCAGGTCAAATATTGCCCAAAAACCTCTTCCACGCAGCGAAAAGTCTTCCTGACATAGAAGACAGCACCCTCCTGGTAGACCAACACGACCGCCTTTTCTCGGCAGATAGGACGGCATATTGGCCGAGATGTCTGCCTAGAATGTGAGCTGGGCCATCACTGAGGGACGCATGAGCACTAGTTCTCGACACGTTTACGACCTTCAAAAGTAGTGTTGTTAAGAGGTTGGGAGTATCTTCACTCCACCTGTTCGTAAAGTCATCTGAAGGCTTGACTCTTGTGCCTTAGTTTACAAGATCCTTTACCATCAACATAGGTGGGTGCACTCACCCAACTTGGGGTCTCAAGCCCAACTTGACCTTTCACAGATCTTGTGTCCCTTGCCAGAGCGTCGAATGGACCCGCAGACAAACCGAATGTACTTCGTGAATCACAAGAACTGCACCACGCAATGGGAGGACCCACGGGAGCGCGGCATGGACGAGAGTCGGCCGCTGCCACCGGGATGGGAGAAACGCTACACGGCGGCCGGTCAGCGCTACTTCATTGACCACAACAGCCGAACGACCACCTTCATTGACCCTCGCACTGGTCAACATGCTGGGTGCGTTTGCCCTCACTTCTTTTGTTGCAATTTCTTCTGGTCGCACGTGAGCATTAAAATCCTCCCATTAATCCCCAAGTTCCAATGCAATCGCCCACACACGACCGAGGTCTAGGTAACAAGAGGAAATGTTCCCACGTAGACAGTGAGTCCTACAAAGGCACGTAGAAGACAACGCAATTTCCTTCTTGTTTTTTTTTCTTGGTCAACTGGATATTAAGGCGGCTTTAAAGGTAGGACTTCTCCCAGAAAATGTCTCTGCGATGCCTAAACTCGCAGAAAGAGCGCCTTTATCATTCTTTTGTCCAATAATCGTCGCTTAAGTTGCACCTGAGCCTCTTGATCACAGAGAGCCTTCACGATTGCGGCCATGTGGTCAACTGACGGGTGGTAAGTAGGCTCCATTAGGAGCCTTGACAACTCGCACACCTGCCACACGTGGACCAGGGTGGGGAGGCTAAATATTAGAGGGGAATAATGACAGGGATCCACTCTCTGCGCATCATCACCTAGGAACCAACGAATCCGTTGAAAGTTGAGTGAAAACGGCGTGACTACGTGCTACCCTTTTCTCTCGGTTCAGTCTGGACGCCACTTTTTCCATGCCGACCTTTTTCTCACCTCCCCAATCCCACCACCACCATGAAATCACAGAAAAGCACTCAAAAGCTTGTGTTCACACCACCAACACCAACACCACCACCACCACTACCAAACATCACAAAACCGAAACAAGAATAGTAGGAAGAAGTAGAAGAGAAAGAAGGCAAAGTTAGCACTCCCTCTACTGTACACACAATTTGTCGTCCGCAGTCATTCCTGACCAAATCCCTCAGTCTCCTCGATGGCAAGAAGCAGTTTTTCACGCAGCTGGTCATATGAAGTGTAGGGTGGCAAGTCCAGTCGGTTGAAGCAAGTGTGACTGCGTGGCAACCAGGCCTCCGTTCCCGTCTTCTCGATGCAGAAGAGCTGACGTCCGTTGCTTCCTGAAAAGGTGCAACAAAGTGAACAGTAAACGTCCAACTCGCCATTGAAGTGCCTTTATCAGTCCCCCTGCATTGAATCGTGTCAAAAGGCAGGACACATCGGAGAGACTTGAAGTGTGAAATGCCAATCCTGTGTGGATATGCTACGACCCACTTTGGGGAAAATCATTCAAACTCGATCTGTGAAGCTATTGCGCAAGCAAATGCAGACTCTTGTCGAATTGGTGGGGCAAAAGGCTTCACCGTCTGGTTTTGTGGACATGCATCAATCACTATTCTTTCCCTAGAGCTAGCAAGTCCCACTTTGGGTCGTGGTGTGGGAGGAGAGGGGGAGGGGGAGGGGGAGGGAGGGAGAGGGAGGGAAGGGGGTCGTGGGTGATTAATGAAACCGTGAGCACAGTGTTGATTAGGATGCTCAATGAACCATGCAGCACTGGCAAATCAATCATTTGCAATGAAGGAAGTGTTTCCCCTTCCGTGCGGCAGGCAATGGGATCAGGCGAACTTAGCCACCACTCAGTGCAACAGCCTTCATCACTCCGAGTCAGAGTTGTCACCGCATTACTCCCAACTGCGGTGTGAATGCCACAAACACTGTGGAAAGGTGCTGCTTTGAGTTGGTTGGAAATGAGCCACAATCACCGTGCGGACAGTTGAAAGTCGGCCTTTCGCCCGACAAAGGGAAATGCAAGACCGTACGCAGTGTGACAATGTTCTCACTTCCCCTTTTTTTGGACCTGCGAAACAGTGACAGAGTGAGAAGCAGAAGAGGAGGCAGATGCTAGTGATAACCACCTCGGCTATTTTTAACCCCAACCTCAACCTCAACCTCAACCTCAAGCAGCCAAGTGGGGAACAATGATTGTGGAACATTTTGCCCAAAATGTGACTTGCATTTGCCGACTGCTGAGGTGTGGAGAGTCAATTGCTACGAACAGTGGACTGGGAGTGGCTCGTCGCTGCTTGAGTGTGGGGAGCAACAACACCTCGTCAAGAGAATGCACACAGGCACTCCGTTTGTGCGGGAGGGAGGAGAAAGCAAAAACGAGCGATTCTTAACCCTTGTTTTTCTTGGGGTGGTGAGGAAGAAGGCGACTTCAACCTCGCTCCTCTTTTGACAAGATAATGGCGAGACTCTTTTCGACCAACACAGTTAATTAGTTTGTCCTTAAAGAAACGGCTTTTGAGGTGGAGTCAAATCGAGTGGAGCAGAGCACGGTCGTTCGTTCAACTTCTGCCACTCGAAGATGACATTTCACGGGTCTGTTACCTTCGAGGAAAGACCTCCATGGAGGCAAAACTTCGTGTCACCTGGACGCACACGCAAACAACGCAGTGACAGGACTCAAACGAGCCAACGCACGCACAGGAAGGTGAAGTGTCAGCTTGACGCCTGACGTGTGATGGTCCTTCTTGTCTGTGGACACAAGTGGATGGATTCTCTCCTCATTGCCAACCACGCAATTTAGTGGGGGAAACGAGGGACTCACCCATTAGTTCACCGAATCCACCCAAGGGAATATGACAGGTGCCGGTGATGAATTGCAGCAGTCGAGCTCGCTTCTCCTTGTCCAAACTGCGTACAAACTGAAAAGGAGAGAGCAGTTATGCACATCACCGAAGGCTTGGATCCCTCTGTCTTAGTTAGCACTAGTGCCTGTGGCAGATGGTATTCCAGTGTCAAGTCTATTCATAAAACGGCGCGTTACTCCACTCCATCCCGCTCAACTACACAGAATTCACTCTGGGTGCTCTGATTTTACAATGTCCCGATGCCTTGGTGATAAAAGCCATCGCTTTTCCAGATCAGTATTGACTAAGAGCTTTCCTCCGTGACAAATGCCTGTCTGATTGAGGTGTCACTTACAGACCAGACGGCACCTCAAAGGGTGTAGAAAGGCTTTCTGTCCTGACCCCAATGACACACATTCTGAGTTCACGACCTTTTAGCAAAAGAACGGAAGAGTTACCTCCGCTGGGAGGAACTTCTGATCCTTCCTTTAGTCACTCATGTCCTTTCATGGGCTCTCTGGGATAGAAGTAAGAGTAGTGGCATTGCTAGCAAGGCAAGAAGTCAACTTTAGTGGGGTGGGATAGGGAAAGGAATCCATTTTCGAGGGGAAAAGTAACAAAGGTCAGCTTACAAGTAGGTTTTGTTGATGGAAATTGAAAAATGCAGAGATCTTGTAAGGCAGACTGATCGACTGATGGATGTGCAGATGACAAGCATTGACCACACAGTGATTGTCAAGTGTCAACGAAAGACGACAGTAAAGGTGGAAGAGGAGAGGCTGTAGACTTTTGAGTTGTATCGAGTGAATAGAGTCAGCTTTTGACCTCTAGAAAATGAACAACTGGATCTGCAGTGAACCACATCATGCACAGAGCTCCTCTAGAGGGTGAAGGAGAGACACGTAATCCGCAAGTGTGAAGTGAGTAGGTCACTTGGGTGGGACCAAACCAACACTGCGGTAATGAAAGCACAAAGGTCACATTTCACGTAAAATAGGCAAGCAGTCTGAAATGCAAGAGGCATCAAAGGCACATCAAATTGGTAGAAGGCGTAGCCTTCATGCCTGTCCTTATTTAATACATATGGGTGGAGCCCAATTCCTTAGTAGCCGGCACGCGATTCTCGAGTAGTTTGTTCATTCTCGTGTTATCAACAAGCAGTGGTTGATGCTATTTTAGGGGCACCAAATGCATGACCGAATAACGTGGTAGTGAGTAGTGGGTTCCCTTCCTTCCGCATTCACCATCTAGTCAATCACGTCACAGACGCGAGGTGGCAGCAAAATGAGTTGTAGAGGGGCGTAGGCAGTCGAAATAGTCTAAAAATGTGAATAAAATTAATAACTTGAAAGGAAGAGAATGCACGCTCATCTTTGGTCGCAGTCGTAGCCTCATGATGACTGCTTCAATGAGGCAAACCACAGGCGAAAGGGCAGCAGAGAGCGCTTCCCTCAGGCGTAGGCACGACAAATCCTCCAAAAGCACACACATTCGTGTTTGGAAGAGTCCGATGCCTTCCTGCCACTTGTAGAGCGGTTGTTGATAATGAAGTGAGCTGCTTAAATGAAAGACGAGCCTAATTTCGCCTCCCGGATTAGATGCATCGCATCATGTAACCTTTCCGCATTGTGCACCTTCGCATCATTTAGTCACTCAAACAGGACAGCAACAAAAAGTTACACTTTTGCATGTGAAAGTCCCCTTATGGCCAATGCCTCAAAGCTCGATGTTGGCAGTTGTTGAGAGCGGTGGTTAACTGCTGTGAACTGAGAGGGACAAACGACTGTACTGCTTGCACCAATTGTGAACAGCCAACTTGTGGAAATTCTACAGCATGACAATGGGGTAGAGGAGATAGACTACGATTTCCCCATGACATTTGTAAAAGCAGAGGCAGGTGCTTGACCTCAGCAGAAGTGGAACCAGGATTCGTGCTATCCAGGTTCATTACGGAGACTGTAGTGCCCCACAAGTGCGAATGCAGGTCAAAGTCGCATTGGTGTTCACTTGTCTTGAACACGTTTGAATCGGATGAGATTGGTGGGTTGAGCTGGCAGTCATGGAAGTCCGAGTTTGGACTGCTTCTCAAAACCGAAAAATTAACACACACACACACACAGACAGACACACAGAGCAGAGGAGTGTGTACTGGTGAGGGTCAGGGTTAAACAACCATCGCACTGGAGGCAATGTGCACTTGGCGTCACTAAAATAGCTCCCTTGTACGGAAAAGCAAAGCGAAGGTTTGTACCACACATCCACAGGTACTCGAAATGGATGGCAAAGCTGACTCACGATGTCACTGCAAGATATCACATCCCTTCTCATCGAAAGGGACAGAGGCAGAGAAAGGTGTGGCGATGAGCCAAACAAATGCACCACATCCGAAACTTGATGGGTGGATAGATAGCCACAAGAGGGAAAGTAATTTTCAGAGACAGGCAAAAGAGGTGTGGTTGCAACAGAATCAACAGCAGCAACGCTAACAGTAGTGGTAGCGACAATGACTGGCATCTTCCACACATCCACCATGTCGTGTACGATCAATTAACCCAACAAGTTTGGTTAGACAGGTGCGAGTTTGGGTCGAGATTGCAGTTTATGTCTACGAAAGACATCGCATCATCGATGCATGGATGGGGAAACGAAGGAAGAACGGGACAATGGATGGAGAGATGCGGAGTGGAAGCCAGAAGGATGGCAGGCAGAAAGATAGGTGAGGGTAAGAAAAGGAAGGGAAGAGACAGACGTGAGGAAAGGGAAGGGAGGGAAAGGAGACAGAGAAGAGGTGAGGAGAAAAGGAGGGGTGAGCGCCCACCTGCCAGAACCAGACGACCTGCTTGGAGGAGGCATTGTACTTCCTGTACACCGTGTTTGTCCGCCAGTCCTCCACGTCCAACTCAGGCATCCCGGACAACAGCAACTACAAGGCAAGGCACTGCAGTGAAGTCCACCTCAACCTCTGGTCAACAGATCTCCCTTTATTGCATCACTCTGCATTGGTGTTGCTAGGACTTCCATGATGCCTTATTTAGGCAGCACCACAGTCAAATAGAGGTCAGGTGCTCACGTCTGACGAGCAATTGAGCCAACCGAGGCTATATGCACATGAAATATGCCCAGTCTATAGCCATCAATCGGCGTCAGGGCTGCTTCATGCCTGTCCGTTCCCTTAGTTAACTTCCTAGTGAGTTTCTACAATCTCCTTAAGCCTTTGACCCAATGCTTCAATTGGTTGGCTGTTTGGTTTCTGTTGTCATGATGACCGTGAAACGGCTTATGCCAACGAAAGTGTTATCGACTTATGTCGTGTCATGATGATAGTTTCATGCTTCTTCACGTAAATCCAAATCTACCATCAACAGGAGTGCATGCAGCTGATGTCTCGATTTGGGGGCTAGTTTCTAACCAAAGACGATTGCACAAGCGACAAACCGCCGTTAAGTCTTCATCACTACCCTCTACAAACAATAACTGTCAAGCTAATGTGGGTGAACAAAGAGAGGATGTGGTGTGGACAACTCCACCCAGATCCACACCAATATGCGTCGTCACTAGCACTGAGATCAACCATGTCTCGTGGGTGGGTTCAGTACACTCACGAGCCATTGATGTTGCGTCAACACTTATTCCACTCGGAACCAACCAACTAATTTCAACTCCTCCTAAGTAGTTCTTCTTGGAACCTTTGAGTTGAACTATATTTGAAGGGTAAATACGCTTCAGTTTTTGCCCCATCAAAGCCTCTGTTATTGAGTGAGGATTTCGAGGAGGCAGTCGTTCACAGTTTTCCACAAGGATTTCGGCAGTTGCTCCCTCCTCGCTCAAACGGACCAACAAATCACCTCGCCCATCCATTGACATGAGAGTGGTACTACAGCAAAAGTCCCTTCGTTGTCTGCAACCAAAGTTAGGAATATAGCAGTAATTTGAAAGTATAGGGAGGAAGGGGGGAGGGGATGAGTAGCAGCTGTTTTGTTTGGGTAGAGTAAGTAAAGCGGCCGTCCCTAAACATCACAACGCATTACCATCACCATGGCAGTAAAATCGAGACATCTCGTAGTCCCCCACCTTCATTATCTATGCATCCTTATGAATGAAACACTTCAGGGATCTTAACTTGCAATCCAGTCGCTTGACCCCACTGACAGGCTTCGAGAGCAGACAAGTGGTATCAATCACTGCCGGGCGTTGCCAAAATTTCATCCATCAATAATAAATTAAGTGTTGAAAGTGAATGTTGGGCGCACTTCAGCACTTCGTAAGTAGTAGTAACCAAAAAAAGGGAGGAATTTTGAATGCTTGTACTTCAGGTTTGTCTTTTTTCCTAGCCAATTCACCAGATTCGCATGAGACTGGAACACCTGCCAGGTGGAAACGGCTACACAGGAGGTGAGAGAAGCAGATGGTCGTTGTCACACACACAAAGACATGAGCGCAGTGTACCGAAGGGAGACAAACGGAAGAGGTGAGTGATTTGCAGAGGTGTTCAAATAAAATTACAACTTTTAAATTTTCAGAGGCAAAATCGGATGTCAAGGCTAGCGCACTGCTTACAGATGGGTTCCACTATCCATAGCAAGGGCAGGAAAGTCGCGAAATCGTTATTTATCACATCAGGTACCAGTAGTACCCACGGATGTCCACGCGTATTCATGACAGACTTCAAAGCACGCCACAAGGACGGACCGCTTGGAAGGCAAGCAGCGAGACAATGTGTACTTCTCCAAGATAGTTGCCCAGTCAGTGCCTGCAAGCCTTGCCTACTCCCAAACGTCTGATCAACGCATAACGAATCTCTGCGCAAACCCAATGGTTCATGAGTGTCTGAAGTCCCGTGACACTACTACCACACGCAGCTTAAAGTTAGGGAAACCAAGGCGAGGAAAACCAGGCAAACGCATTCTGGAGCATGGGTGAACTTACCTCCAATTCGCGTTCATCAAAAACTTGCAACCAGGAGGGATCCACAACCTCGAAAAGGCCCTTAAGGAAGGCCTCAGTCTGTTCGCCTACTCCACGATTAAGTCTCCACTCCACCATCAGTCTGAAAAGAAAATAAATGCAAAAATTTCCTCTCAAACACACACTGCGAGTCGTGAAACACGAACTGAGGGAAACATTTAAGCCCCTATTTATGCTAAGCAGCGCGTCACATATACGTGACATTTAATTAAAAAACGATTTGAATAGGAAAGGGTGGAGGAGGTAAAGGCGATTGACGGCATGTCAGACCAACGCAGCATCCAAGTGGTAGTTGTGAGGATCGATCACCTCCTGGAGCCTGAGATTCCCTTAGAAGTAATAAACAGCTACCAAGTGAGGAGAAAGGATGCAAGAGCCGAGAAAAAAATAGCCAGTCCGATAGACGCCAACATCAACAAGAAATCTGTCATTCTTATAACACCTTCTCAAGGCTTTTTTGCTCATCAGAACAAGTAAAAACTATGAGGAGGACGTAATATTATCACCCGCTCGCTGATGACTCACGCAAAGGTAATTTACAATTCATGAATCCACTCCCTCCTTCCAACGAACACAAGTTTACTACCCATTCACTACTGCCGCCACCACCACGACTTCTCTAACATAATTAATTCGTGCTCCAAATAATTGAATACTGAAGACAACCGACCATCAGTTCGATGCTGTGGATATACAGCCGTCTGGAGCAGTCTGATGATGGTAGACGTGATAAAATTACTCAGGTTTACCAAAACAACACGAAAAGAACAAACGCAAAAGGTCTTGATGACGCCCACGATGGAAAAGTGATCATAAAAGCCAACAAAGAACTTCTTTGCAAGGTTTACTACTTCACTGAACACATGCCACGCATGAGTGATTCCATTTACTTCCTTTGTGTCCAGTCATGTGAGAAAGGCGTTTACTACTTCACTGAACACATGCCACGCATGAGTGATTCCATTTACTTCCTTTGTGTCCAGTCATGTGAGAAAGGCAGTACAGGGAGCAGTTCAGAAGCTACATCCCAATTGACAGTGCCATGAGCCACATACAGTGTGGTGGCATGATCTGGACAAACAGCCAAAATAAGGTGGGCCTTGTCGAGGAGACGGTGGAAGAAAGTCAAAGCTGACAGGTGCGAGTAGCTCCTCGGAATGTCTTCGAACGGGGTGGGGAAGCTCGTTTAAAGATGGAGCGTCCCTCGCTTTGCTCCATCCACTTCGCATGCCCATCTCCACTCACCACATCTTCACTTCACTTCACTTCACTGAAATGATGAAGTGTATCTCGTGAAGGCGAATCCTACTGTGGAGGTTGTGGCGAGACCTCGTATCGCCCTTGTGCTCGCCCTTTTCTCAGCATCACGAATGTGTCAGAGGGTGGTGAGTAGACATGATGAAAGAGCTATTTGAAGACACCACTTAGCCTTCGCTGAATAGCACGGTTTCTGGGTGTGGTGGACTCCCTATCCTCGCTTTCCCACCCCAAGTAAGAGCGGACCTTCCGAAGTACACAAACTGTTCCCACTTCCGCCTGTGACTGCAAAGACCTGGACGACGGAGGAGGTGGTCGCCTAATGACAGTTGAATACAAAAAGTGGAAGAATCAGGAGAACAGGACGGATGGGACCCCAACGCATTTGGCGCCAGGCGGAGGCGGAGCACCAGCCATCGAAACACAAGGGAAAGTGACGGAGACGGGTCGACGGAAAGGGAGGAAACGAGAGTAAGTGTTGTTAGTAGGGGGAAAGACAAGCATTCACGGGAGTGACAGAACCTTTCAAATGTCGGTGCTGTCAACTGTAAGTGCTTTAAACCACACAAGTGACAACACACCCAAATGCGTGTCTGAAGTTGACACCAGTCAAAGCTAAGACAGATGGGTGAGTTGACACGTCTCCTGACCACTGGCAGCAGTGATCGCGTCCACTGCCTTGTCCACCAGACATTGCTTCCTAAAGGCGGGGCGGGTGAACTTGTCACACAAGACGGTGAGCCTGTAATGCCATCTGGGACACCTCATCCCATCACATCGCCAACTGTCAACACACACGAGAGTGCTTTCCTTCTGTTCCTCTTCCTTCTGTCAACTGTGTCACGATTTGACAACAATCCCACTGTGGGCATGAGGAGAACGGAAATTCAATCGAGATGAGAGGGTGCGCTTCATTAAAACACAAGCAGCAGGAGTTGTTCTGCCTCCTTCTTCTTCTCTTCTTCTCTCTCTCTCCGTCAATTGGTAGAGAGAAGCTTTACACAACGGCATCTTGCCTTGATCAAAAATAGCAGCAGCCGACTGCCATCGGGAGGCAAAAGACGCTCCCCCTCCCCTCCCTTGGCCCTCCTACACCTCCCTCCTCCTCCTCCCCTTCCCCGAGACAAAGAGGATTGGGTAGAGGCATGCATCAATTGGCATCCCTACTCCATAAATTCATACGCTTTCACATAAATTTTTTTGCTGTCAGGGTGGAACAGTCATCTATCATTCACCTTCAACTCACTTTCTGATGTTTATCTTGGAGCCATAAATCAATGCTTTGCTGCTATTCAAAAAAATATTTACGTGCATCGTGGCAACTATGCTCCATGAAACTGAGAGACTTTCTAAGCAATCCGACTCGACTCGATAGATTGTGGAGTGGTGAATGAGGTATTCCAGCTACCTTCTCCCACTTTCGTGGTTTGTTTTCGTGACTGGTGGTTGCATTTCCCATGACATGTTGATGAAGGTGCGAATGAGGTGGCATCTCTCCCAATCCTCTCGCGAGTTGAAGTTGATCTTATTGCAGCATACATTGTCACACCTTGCATTGTCTTGCGACAATACAAGTGACACATTGCCGTGGATGATTCCTTAGTTCTGAGGGCGGTGTTCGGGAGAGGAGAGGGTTCATGCAACACTCTGATTGGTCAACTCTCGGTTTGGTTAAAGGGGCCACCCGGTGCCTTGGTCATTGTATCCTCGGCCGATGGGTTGGTCTCTGGTCCATGTCAGTAGGCACAATCCCTCCTGCATGTCCTCACTCGTCTTTGAGGAGGTGTCGGGTTGCTACACACCGTTTAGGTTGTATCGAATGGATGAATCCCAGACCCCAGTGAACACTTGCTTCTTTGTCGCACCACCAGAGGGACAAACTTGTGGAGTGAAGTGGTCCACACCTTTGAGGCCGGAGGTGGAGTACACCTTGAAGTGATTGGTCAGTGGAACCCACTTCTGTTACCTTTGCCGATGCTCTGTAGGGAATTTGGCACAGCTTTTGAAATACACCATCTTCAAGATAGACCTCCACTGATCGTCGATTCGGTTAATGTACGCTTTCCCACCTGTGGAAGCTTCACCTCGGCTTAGCCAGGAACAACTCTCTCAAAGAATCCCAATCTATGACGGATAACCCTCAGGAGGAATTCGTTGATATTGAAGTCTGATGAGGAGAACAGATGACTGATCCCCTCCTTACCTTCACAGGTAACAACAGCTGTCAATGATTCCATCCTTCAAAATGCAGAATGAGAACTCCATCGTGGCCATGACAATGACGGAAATTTCATCTAAATGGGGACTTGAGTCCCATGAAATGGCAAACATGGATACTGTTCGGCCACTTCTTCCCCAAGTGGCATTGAGAAGCCCTTTCTTCCAAATTCTTTAACACTTGCCTCCCACATTTTGTGTATTTATTTCACTGACCTTTTTAAACAAAATATAAGTTAACATTTATTAAAACAAGATTAGACCGAGAAAATCACGTCTTCTCCCCAGGGATGAATACACAAAGCACCATCACCATTATCATCATCGTCGTCGTTCTCTTCTTGCCTGCAGGCAAATGCTTTAATTTTATTTTATTCTTTTTAATTTTCTCGTATTTTTCTTATGCAAGACGCCGCCTTGTAAACTAAACACAAAAAGGCAGTCATTTGTCAGGCATGCCATTTTTGCCATTCCCTGCGTTTTGTCAAACAGGAAGGCAATTTAGGTTAATGTCACCTCTCACACTGTAAAATATTTGTACTAGGGGAAGAAATTTTTTTTGGCTTGCCGAGAATTAATGCTTTATTCCCTTTTATTTTATTAACTCAGTTTTTTTTCTTTTTTTTTGGAGAGAGCTAGAGAGATGGGAAAGGCTGAGCCTGAGTGTACCCTCCAAGTTGAGCGACACGTGAACTGGAGGGGAATGTGGAAGGGAGGGGAGGGAGGGTCGGGGAAAACAGTGACCCCCTCATATGCATGATCCCGCCGTCAGCACTTCCGTTCAGTAATGGGGGAAATTTTCTTCCTGTTTTTGAAATTGGTTGCTTTGGTGGAGCTCTCTGGGGATCCATTCATCCCCCGGGTTGGCCACAACAACAAAAGGATTAGTGGAAGCGTGGAAGGAAAGCTGGAGTTGAATGCCGCTTCGCCCTGTAATTAACATCTTTCCCTAACAGTGGATTATGAGATTGGAATTTCAGTCATTTTCTGTCAGGCAGTTTGGTTAGGGAGCTAATGGGCAAGAAGGTTCTCTCCCACCTCCCCGGGGAAGATTTTTTTTTTCTTTCCAACTGACTGACTTTCGGTGTCCATCCAAGGCTAAATAGTAAACCTGCTTATCTCCTACCCATACACCTCCAAAGAAAGTGCCACTTTACTCCCAAAAGACTGTTGCCTGCTCTGGAGGTCGTGTGGAATTCTGTGGATCCAACTCTACACTCAACCATTAAGGGATTGCCATCAAAGTCACAACTGATCCACCAGTTGTGATAGCTTTGGATAGGCTCCCTCCTTAAAGAAAAATCCTAACTTTATAATTATTTCCCTCTCGTGGTTCATTGGGTGTGGGGAAGAGCATCCACTAATAAGACGACGAGGTGGAGCCGCTTCGAACTAGAGCGATACTACCAGGCCACCCGTGCTATCTCAAGGGTCCATTCGCTATCACAGACCCTTGCGTATCATCCATATGAATGGTGTCAACCGCATAACCTTCAAAGCTTTCTTTTGACGTGAACACCCCCTACCTCATGATCGATGTACTCATGTCAACGTCATTGAGCCTTGTTCGCTGTAGCTGATGCTACAGATCCCCTTGTCAAAGTTGTCATTGACAATTCGATTTGTTTTCCTTCAGCATTTGGTAAGGATAATAAATTGTGCACTTATACCATCCACCTTTATTACTCTACAAGTGTTGTGACGCCCAGTGGACTGTTAAGGCCTCCAGCTGCAGTCCTGTTCCATTATTCATAGACCTCATAAAGCACAGCAAAGTCGCTTTATGCTTTGTCATTCGGTGTTGGGTAAGTACTTTAAGTGGTACCACGTGGAGCCTAATTGCTCATCAGTATCCTGTTCCGGCCAGCTGACTCTGTACCTTCTCAGTGAAAAAAAAACCTTTGAATAAAATATGTTCTGAGCCTATCACTCCGTTGAAGTGTACTTTCTTCCCTTTGCCCTTGTGACTTCAAGCCTTATTCACGGTCACGCAGTTCTGAAGTACTTTTGATTGACATACATCACTTGAAGGCGAGCTAGGGACCAGCTTCGTGTACCTAGCAGTTGACACGACAAAGACGTCCGCGTGGAAGCCTTGTCATTTTCCATCACTTAACTGCATCCGTAGAGGTGATTTTCCTCATCCATGATGAATTAACCAGTCCAGCACTAGAGGGCTTCCAAGTTGGCTGTAGAAACCCTTTCACGAAGGCTGTAATTTAAGTAAAAAAAAAAAAGATTTTGTAGGGGAGAGGGCAATTTCGCCCTGAACAGCCGCTCTCATATGCCGTACGTCGAGGAAGGTGGAGGTGACTTCTCCAAGCCCCTCGAGTTTCCAACTCCACCTTAGGGAGTTCAGTAGCACCATCCGCCTCAAATCAGCAGTAGAAAGGAGTGATGCGATCCTCTGAACCCCCCTGTAGCCATCCTTCACCGTCGACAAGATCAGGATGGTTGTCCTGTGATTGGCAATGCCGGATCCAGGGAATACAAATGTTAGACTTCCCTTCCTCGGTGTCTACTTCACCCACGAGTTGATCATATTCCATCCACCAACGTCAAAGCAAACTTGGAGGCTGTTTTTTTTTAAATGGTGTGAAGGGATTTTTAGCTCACCTCACAACTTTGCGTGCCCCAATCATTAGGCGTTAAATTATGCAGGCAGAGGTCCACCACAAACCGACTTGTTTACGTGTGTGGTTGATTTAAATATATATGAAGTCTGCAAGCTCACCTCTTACCTTCACATGCAAAAAGAGGAAAGAAGGAAAAATTTTAAATAATTGCAGTTTCTTCTTGGGTTCCTACCTTCCCCATAAGGCGGCCTGCCTAATCCGGTGTTTTTAGTGCTACAGGCGGTTAAAGGCTTCTCCAATTTCATGTTTGGAGCATTTTATCAATCGAGTCCATCGTAAAGAACATTTAGAAGAGATGAAATGTCGGAAGCCTTGGTACGGCGGTGGTGTCAAGTGTCCTGATGCAACGACTCCGCGGAGGAGCAAAGCCGTTGTAGACACATCCAACTCAAAGGTGTGTGTTTGAAGAAGACCACTTTTTTTTCTTTCAGATGGCTATAATCGGTTACACAGTGGAATGATTTATAAGATGACCCAAAACCCTGCTCCGCATTCCATAGCAAAACTCTCTTAATAGAAGCTTTGCATTCTGCCGTGGAAGGGGAGGGGGAAGAGATGGTGAAAAGAAGGGAGAGCGAGAAAGAGATTGCCTCCATACTCCCCTAAGTGGTGCCAATCACCCTTGCTTCACATCACATGCCAAGTTGGATAAACTGGAGAAACAAAGGTGCCTGGATGTTTGCCTTCAAGGTCAAAGCCTGCGATAAGCAGTGGCATTCGCAATCAATTTGTGACTTGTCGAAAATGAATTCCTTATGGCAAGCATTGCCCATTAATCTGCATTCGTTTGCTTAAACATGACTATAAAGACTTAAAGGGATTCCAGAACGCATTTTTTTTGCATTTTTGCACAATCATGTCAATCTGCTGATATGCAAATAAGTAGTATATACATCTTCGCATTTAATCTTAAGGCATAAGTGGAATGGAAACGAATGGATCCATTACAAAGTTAAAAATGGAAAGTGCATTTCATAGTCGAGGATTGAATTTTAGAAAATGGCTAGATTTTAAAATATTCTCTCTTTTTTACATTTCTAAGCGATACCTGACCTGTCTTCCAGTCAACGTCAGACGTCAGTAAATGCCAGATGCGGGTGTGTGTGTGCATGCCTATTTCCCTAATCAGCAAAGTTTATCTTTAATTCACCTTTCCAAAGGCTCCATTTAATCTGGACCATTCCCACTCCTTCTACCACTGGAAAAACAATTGTGACATGGGGTAACCTCGAACAAGGAAATTGTGGTCGATGTCAAGGTTGGCTTGAGCTGCCCGTTTAGGGAAGAAAATTTGACAAATTCTCATTCCCAACAGCCCTCGGAGAAGATTTATTTGATTAAAAATGTCATTTTTACGATGGCTAGGCTTGTTTGGCAGATTTGTACAATTTTATTAGGGCAGGGTGTTTAAGAAGCAGAACAGACTGGAAAGTGTCCGGTGACAGCAAAATTTGACACACAGTTTTTGCAGTTTGATCACTGCAATGATTTGAGATGACTCGTGGGCCATGCTAAGTGGCTTGTATGGAGGCAATGTAAAGTGAAGGTGGGTCTCAGCTCTCTTTGCTGTCTGTAATGTTTCCCGGCTGCCTTGAGCGCCCTCCACTTTGAAAAGAGAGGTTTTTATTTCCACTGGTCTGAACGGACCCGATTGGGCTCCTTACAGACTAGGAACGCTTGTTGAGATTGCTGAGAAGTGTGTAAAGAAGGCGATGTACGATGTAGTTGACGATACTGCTCACTAAAGATTAGAATGAAAGAATCTGTTTGTGGTGATGCGCCAACGTGAGCCATATCCTCTTCCTCGCCCTCCACATCCTCCTCCTCCCCCTCCTCCTCCTCCTTCTTCTTCTCCTCCTGCTCACCCTCATCCTCCTTCTCCTCCTTCTTCTTCTTCTTCTCCTCCTCGTCCCAAGAGTTCACGGTCTGCGTCTCACTGGTAACTTCAACAATTGCAGACGGACGTGACTGTCCTTCAGTTGTGCTGCGTCGCCTAAATGGCTGAATTCTAGGTTGTTTGATGGCTACCTAGGTGGCTGGCTGGCTGGCTGGCTGACTCACCAACCAAGCAATAAAAACAACAAAATGACCCTTGCATTTGAAATGTAAGGGCGTCAACATGTTTTGGTTCGTCTTAAGTGATCAAATGCCTTACCACACATTTCAAAGTCACTCACAACTTTAACCTCACAAAACTAAGGCTAAATTGTGTCTCTTGGTGAGGCATAATGCAATGCCGACGCTATTGTTCACCATGGGGACCAATCAACAATCACGGGTGGGATCTATCCACATAATGCGCTTTTCTACAACTCCAACGTGTACTGCACCAACCTTTGCTTCTTTCACCTCCTCTCCCCTCTCTACTTGGAAGGAGGATGAGGAGGAAGGCCACCAACACCGGCGAGTCAGTGGGATTAACGGGAAAGAAGTCAAGATCCCACACCTCGTATCAGTGCATGGGAGAGAGGGACAATGGGAGTGACGATAGTTACTTTTTCATGGGATCCACCAAGCATGTGATCGCACTCCAAATATAAATGCCTGAAAGACAAAGAGGTGGTTGAATGTTTGCTTCCGGAAGGAAAACAATTGATAGGAGTGTGCTTGGGCACAAACTTGTCTCACACATAGTCCGCTTTGTACACAGAAATGCTTTTGCTCTCCTCGGCTATATCAAGGCTTACATCTCAGCTCTGGGGTCCACTTGTCCTTCTCTAAGCCGTTAGTAGAGAGGCCTTGGCAGCGAAGGAGGATATCTGCTACAGCGACTCTTGATGACGCTTCCAACACTGGAGAAGTGGCGCGTGAACCTCCAGACGCGTATGCAAAATCCTGCCTCAAAGGCAACGATGCAGATCGCTTTCTGAGGGTACAGCATTCCCTTCTCTCTTGTCGACTGCTTTTGGACAACTTCCAGTCTACCAATTGAAAGCGTTCATGGAAATGAAGTGACAAGGACGTATCCACTACCAGCAGTTTTGAATGAGGCGGTGTTAAGAGCGGCCGAGTAGGGGCCCGACATAGTCCCATTCAAAGCGTCTCCACCTGACCTTAGTCATCGAAACAGACACTGAATGGTACAGGACTTTCAAGAAGGTACATCAATTCATCTAGAAGTGTATGGGCGACAGCACCTCCCGTTAACTCCCTTTGTAAGGTTTGTTCTCTCCTTACAAAAAGGACTTCTTTTAGGGTCATATTTAAGGTATAGCAAGATTGAATGACCTCAACAGGTCCAATAAAGGGATTGCCAAGCTAAACAAAGCAAATTCCACTTTAGCGATCCCCCAGTGTCCAGGGCTCTGAGAAAGGTGGGAGAAGGCGTCACTGGAGCTTTTCAATAAATCGGTGTCTTTGTGTCTGATTCAGTGTGTGGGCACGTGTTTTTTTCCCATCTCTGACTTTCCCATGTGTATTTGGAAAACAAATTCATACAAAATAGATGAATTATTCACCACCACGTCTACCATGCCTTTGGGTGAGGGGAGGGGGGGAAAGGGGGTCACTCTCCCCTCCACCACTCATAAGTCTATCATTATTAATTTTGCCTGGTAGAAAAGACCGACTTACCTGAGGACGAATGACAAGTAGAAATTAGTACCTATTAACATTAGTGGCATCTTCGTTTGTTGCTGAATACTAAATCTCTATTTCTGGGAAAATTTGGTAGAAATATTATTTTGTCAACAGGTATTTCGACCCCTCTTCTTCGCCTTTTCCAGGCGCGTCTGAATCATGATGGTCGTTGCGGGGATGCCAGTGGGATACTTCATAGTCTAGTAACTTTATCGCTGATAAGAGGCATTATAAAAAAAACTACTTAAAATATAGGTTTGGGAACTGTGCAGTCACTTTTAGCGCTTTTTTAATATTAGCTTATGTGGAAAGATAAGTACACCAAAAACACCCTGACTTAGTCACTGTTGCTTAAACGCTGATGTAAAGAACATTTTTAATTAATTTAGGCAGATAAAAGGCTCTAAAAGCCTCATCCATCCTGAATGACGTATGTGGCAGCACAGCTTCCCTGTGCCGCTGAAATGAAATAAGTAGCATGTTCTCGTTTCTTGTTTTAGAGAAGAAAAGGGTATGTTAGTGAGCAAAATTGAGTAGTTTTTGCCCCAGAGATGCAAACATATCAAGAGCAAAATACTTGCGCAAGTGACATTTGCCATCAATTCATGTGCTGGCACGATTCTTCGAGCTTTTAGTGATGGAGGGTAAACACGCTCACAGGCTTCCTTCCATGTAATGGTGCGGCTGAAAATGCCCTGCCGAAGGTATTTCTCTCCTAAATGACTACCAAGCAAAGGTTATATCCAAAATGTTGTCCTCCAAATGGTTTTATTCCCTCTGTATTTATTATTACAGTCGAGGCGGTAACGAAGAACTTTCGCAGCATCCTCCCGATGGCATAATTCTTTCCACTCATCCTTCCTTCTAACTTGCCATTGGCAACAGTTTAAGAAAGAGCACTCACGAGTGGCACTGTGGATGGGTAGGAGAAGATCAGCATTCAACATGGTAAGTTGTCTAGGAGATTCACTCTACTGGGGCGTTTCGACGCTGGACTTTCTCCCTTTCCCCATCTCACTGCCTGGCCGCCAGACATTTAGCCAGTCATGCATCTGCCAGTCAGTCGGATGGTCAATTTTGTTTGACGTGATTCCATGAAAAGATGATTATGCTTATTATGATGAACACGAAGATAGCATTTCTAGTCCCTTATCTCCCTTACCTCCCATGGAAATGCGCAACTCTTCAAGCGGACAAGATTTGTGGTGGTATAGGATGTGGATCCTTCCTAATCTGGAAGGACTTACTCATGAAATCACCAGTACTCCCTTGTAAGAGGCGAAAGGAGAGGAGAGATGGAAGAAGGAGCAGTAACCGATGTAGCACCCCCTCGAGTTATGCTGAGGTGTATCATGTGAATGGTTCCCGCCTTTGCATGGGGCATCACGGCACTCCACGTCATCGGAAGTGTCGTATTAATGAAGCGGAGCATGTCTACGAGGTGTGAGGTGAGGCAGTTGAATGTCCGAGGCAAGCCAACGATCTATTTATTCCCTTGGCCTTGGAGCCCAAGGTCATCTAGTTAGCTAATCTGACAGTTTGCCATTCACCATTCGTTACCTCTGTAGGTCATCTAATACCCCTTAGTTGGTCGCTCGGAGAGCCAATTGATGGTCTCTGGAATCGTTAGTCATCTACTCATCACGTGGACGTGAACCGTGTCCAACTGCTGGAGGAGGAGGAGGAGGAGGAGGAGGATTCTTCAATACGATGCCTTAGCATTTTAGCGAACCCGATGGAAACTGAAGTGACAACTGCTTATTCAGGAATTCAAAGTGGCCTGGAATTTGTGCAATGTAAAAGAGCTTTGATGTCTTGACGGTCGTTTGTTCCAACACTAACTAACCGACTGTATCATTCAATTGCTCTGCCTCACCCAATGTATCATTAACCAATCCATTCGTCTTGATGACAAGACAACTCTTACACATAAGCTTGTGGATTCCCCTCTCCCTCCCCTCCCCCTGCCCCTCCGCCCCTTCCTCCAGCCACCTCACCCCATTCCAGCTACTTTGATCTCCAAAAGTTGTGGCCTCTAGGGTTGCGTCACCTGGGCGGCACAAATCCCCCTCCACCTGATAGATATCGGCAGGTGGTCAGTTGGTAAATATTTACTCTACAAATGTGTCTCACCTCCTCGTGTCCGTGTTTAAATGGAATGAGCTCGTGCCAGGTAATGTTGGTGGTTACTTATGAGGCGAAGTTATAGCTCATACCGCGTGCCTTCTTGTCATGTCGGTTGAATTCGGTGGATGGGATTGAGGAATGGGGTATTCGCTCGATTCCAGGGGTTCAGAAGTCACTTCCAGTCAAACTTGCTGAGCCTTTTAGTGATTTGTTGAAGGCTTCGTCCTCGAGCTTTCTGGTCGTGAAACTTGTGGCCATTGTAGAAGTGAGTGAGAGCGAAACGATGTAATACCGCGTTCATCAAGTAAGAAGAGAAGGGAATGACAAACGGAGTCACAAATTTTATTCAAGTAAAGCGCATTTGTTCTTCTGTTTCCAGGCGATTTGCGTATCACTCCCCTTCCTTCATTACATATGCTAGGCGTACGGGCCTGGAGGCCGCTCTTGACGTCTTAATCCCAAGTTTTTCTAACCAAATGGACAAGCAATTCTTCCCTGCCAAGGAATTAATAAAACGGATTCCTACACTCCTCATTCGATTTATCCCTCAGGAAGTGCGGTTCTCCACCGTGTAATGCGTCTTCTCCAACAGGTTCAACCACAGTGACGTGTTCAAGACTGTATGAAACTCCAGAATGCGTGCATCTCACCTATTAACTGCTCACTGATCCTCCGATGTGACTTCTATAAGCCTTTTGGCCTGATTCCTTAATAAATCCCTCCCTCCTCCAGCGTCTGGAATTCGTAATTGGGCGGGGAAGTCAAAGCTCCTATCCCCAATTCCTCCCCATGGAAAGAAAATTTATTACTAGCGTACAGATGAACACCCAGACAGTAGACATGGCCTGGGGAGTGAATATTTCAAATTGCAACCGAATACGCCAGTTGTTTGTGATCACCTAGAGTGCTCCGCCTCTTGATGCTCTTCGATTACACCAACACCACCGCATTTTGCATTTTGTGTAGAGCAGGAGGCTGCAGCAACTTGAGATTTAAAAAGTAAAACATTTATTTACAACAAATGCATTGATAGAAAAAAAGAGAGGAAGAAGAAAAGGAGGAATAAGTGATAGGGATATGAGAGAGCGAGAAAGAAAAATGTTTTAGGTCCCTTTTAAAATTGTTGAAAGTGAGATTATCTGGATGACTTTTTGCGTCCCTTCTGGTGATTATCACAGAGAATTGAATGACGCCTTCTATAATACCAAAAAAAGGTCCAAATACTTTTAGTTAAGAGGTAAATTAAATAGACGTCCATTCTATGAAAGGTAGAGGGTAAATATTACTTATACACTTCAGCGTCACTTTCTACTGTCACCCGTAAAATTATGATGACTACTACTTATGCATCAGTCAGATGGCGAGAATAAGACGGGTGTTTTAAAGAGCCTGCAGATATCATTTCCAAGAAAGTACCCTAAAGAGGGATATGGGGAAACCTACCCTGGACTACTTTCTCCAAGAAGTACTCCAGTAGGAGTTGTAACCGCCTTTGAAGTGCTTCAAAATGTGCCTCAAGCCCTATATGGACACACCTTGAGTGTCTTCTTTACCATTACACACCGCTGAATGCCCACTGAAACACTACCCCACTGTCAATTAATTAAACACATGCTACTTATTAATTAATAAAGTACTATGGTCGCACCAAGCAAAATGTCCTGGTTCATCTGGGACACTCGGATGACTGGGCACTGGTGCTATAAAATTTGACAATTTATGGCGAAAAGGATGTCAAGCACCCGGCGAAAGCATTTGGAGAGTCTAATAAGCCGACGTGGTTGGAATTAACTACTCATTAAAGTGCAAAATAAGTTAGGATTTATTTTAACCCCACCTGGATATCACAGTTCAAAATCGCCACGCGTTTTTGGGGCAGCGAATCAAAGTAAAATTATTTTAGGGCAAAAAAACCAGGCTTTTCTAATGAATAATTTAGTTTGAAATTGCACATGACTGTTTTGCCTCCGCCTGGATTATTTGTGCGCTCCGTAGATTGCAGGCGAGTAATAGAAGGTGAAATTTTGCTTAAAGTGTGAAAGCAATGTAATTTTAGTTGCCCCTTTATATCATAAAGTTGCTTACCTAATTATCACCAATAGTCTCCCTGCCACACATCGAGTCTTCAATAACGGACTTGGAGAAGTGTTTCTTGAAGAATTTGACAATCTCATTTTTGGCGGGTTTCTTACTGAGTCGGGACAAAGCGTCACCTCCGCAGTCGCCTCCCAATCCACTGCTGCTCCCAGCACCACCGCCTCCTCCTCCACCACCACCGCCACCATCACCGCTGGAGCCGCCACCTCCACTGGCGGCCATCTTGACAGCAATCTTTCGACTTGTGCCCCAGAGTTCATTTGTCGGGGGCCGTTTGGGTCGTTGTGCTTTCGCCTCCTCCAACTCTCGAAGGTGGGTGATAATGGTGAGAAGGAGTTCAAGTATTTTGTGATCCAACAGCGCGGAGACTTCAATGAATTTGGCCCTTTGAGATGTTGCAAATTGATTCCCCTCTAAAATTAAAAGGAAGGCTAGATGGTTTCTCATTTAACTAGCAACAAAATTTTGACTCGGAAGTGGCGTTCATTAAAGTCAATTCATAATGCCTCTCAAACCTGGGGGATCAAGGAACCCCCCAGAATTAGCTTAGGAATCCTCCTTAGTTCTCTCCCAGTCTAGAGGTCTACGCCTAGCATAGTGAATTTTAAAAGTCACACTTCTTCTCTAATTTACATACGGTGTTTAGAAATTTGTTTGGTGGATTTTTTTTAGATATTACGTCGATAAGGTCCTTGTTTGGCCACTTCCGCTTATGAGCGGCCAGTAGAAAAAAGATTTTTGGTGATAAAAAATACTGAGAGGGCTAAGATAATTTAACAAGTTTTGAGGAATTTCATATCCGTTATGATGCAGTTCCACCGACTAAGAAAAACAGAGATATAGACTACTAAACCGATGCCTTCTACTTAATAGATGTAGTAGTATGTCCGAGGTCCATTCAGCTTCTTTAGATGTGGCTTTCGCGGCGGTGCCATAAAGCAGTGCAATCACGCTGCCCCTCCATTTGACTCCCTAATGCCATTGCCTTTGTGATAAATATCATAACTTCTTTTGGATGTCAGTTTTGGAAGGGCCGTCAACTCTGGGCTTTAAAAATTCCATGGGATTTACACAAATTTTTAAACCTTAGCAAATGTAACAATCTCAAACTATTCTCGTTGATCAAATGCTGTCATTCAAGAGGCCAATGAGACAAAATAACTGATAGATTTCTAGGAAAGATTCATCAATAAAACAACCGGGAATGGTAAAGCTCAGAGGCACAGACCATCCGTAGGTACTTCACGTCCACGAACAAGATCGGACTTATTCCCAACCAGAATGAAGCCAGCGGGAGGTAGAGAATTATCTCGGATGCTTTCTCGCAGGGCTTGAAGTACTCGTTTAGCAAAATCAAAGGTAGAGTCGTCGTCGATTGCGTAGACCACTACGAATGCATCCACGCACTCTTGAATCTCAATGTTCTGCCAAACGAATTGAAACATCAATCAGTCATAAAATCGTCAACATTTTAAGCTTTGATGCTCCAAGTAATTCTACTGTAAAAGGAAGGACACATTTTTGTACGTGTAAAACAAACTAGTGTCACGTTTGTCCTGTCAGTTTGAAAAACCTATTCCTCTCCTCTTTATGGTTCCGCCATAGGCCGAATGCTTCCAGCAGAGAGGGTGTAACGCAAACGAATCCATTTTGTCCCTAATAGAGTCAGAATTGTCTACTCGGGAGTGACAACTGCAAAGAGCCGCACTGACGATGCCAAAACAGGAGGGCAAAATTGCCAAACAGCAAGGCGAAAAGTTTTGAGAACCTTTTTTAAGCGATTTCTGACAAACTGACTGTTAAAAAATAATATATTTTTACGAGTAACTTTTCAGAGTGGTCATTTTATTTTTAAAATACCAAAAAAGATTTCGCTCTTATAGTGCGGATCTAAAATTTCATTGAATATTTTAACAATAAATGCTAAATTTTGCATTATTTTTGTAACAGACAATTGCACCGCCAAGGAATAACTTTGCTTTAAGATATAAGCTCCCAAACTAATCCTTTTTTCCATGAAACATTAATAATGGTTGTTTAAAGTGGAACTTTTTAAGGTTAAATACCGCGACAAACAAAAATGACGAGATTGATTGCTATGAAATTGAAGGGCTTCTCGCATTCAGATAACTTGTTTGGCCCACCATGGCGGTTATCTAGACTTTAGGAAATGAGTTGCCTTATACAATGAGTCACTAGAAATTAAATGCTTAAGTTGGAGGTTGCTAGGATTTAGTTGGCTATATTTTTTCCGTTCTTGAGTCGAAAACTAATTTAAAGTGGATGCTTATGATTTGCCAGATGGCTCCTTTCTAAACCTCCTTCCAAATGTTCCTCCATGTGTCGGCCTAGTACTGCCATCACCGATGAAACATAATTGAGAAGAGGCTCTTTGAGTTTCTTGCATAAAATTATGGCCTTACAAAAGTTTGTTTTATTGTTTGTTTCCCTAAAGCAAATAATATAATTTGACACTCGGAAAATCGCCGACATCAACTCGGATGTAGGAGAAAAAAATATTTATTCAGGTCATAAAAAGGCAGTTGAGCAGATGACATGTTAAAACGTGCCTTTTTAATTTTATCTTATTAGTCGAGATTGCGGAATCTTCCACCATATTTTAGTAATTTGGTGTTTATTTAAATGTACTGCACATTCGTCTTCGCAAAATGCTAATCTTCTTCCCTTTAATGCAAGAGCATTAGTTAGACTAGAGCGTCTTTCTGATGTCTGTATGGATTAGACAGGCGCAATGAAGGATTAAAAGCATTTTCTAGTTTGCCTCGAATCTTACATGTTAAGACTTTTTTTAAGAGAAAAATGGGCAAACTTTTATTTACTTTTTGCAATTTGTGTACTTTCGTCACATTTTTGATGGAACTTCCAGTGTTTGAAAGGCATTGTCAAGGAAGGTAAAATGGGAGCCACAGCATGGAGGTCTCTTTTGTCTCTCCTCTTTGTATAAGCCACCCAACGGTCTACTTTTATCGGTTTAAAGCTCAATTACAGACCAGAAAGAAGAGGCATTTTCGATTGACAAAGAGATTTTATCTCTTGGGCGTATCAATAAAACCATCGTATTCAGTTGGTCGTGTTCCAGGTTTTTTTTATTAAGCTATTCACCATTTTTGATCAGTTACTGATATACCAAATCCCGACTTACTCTGTGATGAGAAAAAGACTTTTCTTGGTTCTACCACGTTAGATTTCAGATTAGATGGAATATTAACCAAATGTCGTTAATAAAATGAGATGAGAGGGTAATAAGACGCCACCAACAACTCACCATCGCATCTTCTGCCGTGTAGATAACAGTTTCTACAAATCCAACGTTGAAGACTTTTCCATTTAATGTTGCTTTCACTGACAGCGTTTGAAGGTCATCGTAGGCATCTTCGCTGAAGTCTAAAACAGACAAGAACAGGAGGTGGAGAGGGAAGAGGGTTCCATAACGGCTCTTCTGATCTACTGTTAGACTCGTGGAACTGGTCACGTCTCTAGAAGTCATTCTGGCAGTGTCGTATCCACCAGACCACTCCAGATAAGAAATTGAGGCTTTCCAATCCAACCAGATACTTTTAACTCACTTCACTGGTCAAATGACAGAGGAAGGACAACTCACCATCACTGTCGCCACCATTGAGACTTGCAAGCCTCTGACAGATAGTTGACTTGCCGACAGAGGGCAATCCCACCACTTGAACTTTGAATTCTACCAAGTCCGGGTCGTCGGCGTCCAATGCCTCCTGTGAAATGGCCGCACCGAGTGGTGAGCCTCCACTTCCCGAGGGAATATGCGGTGGTGCTTGAGGTGTAATTGGTAGTCGTCCAGGGGAATAGGAGGCTCGGCTACTTTGGGTTAAACTAACCGATGAATTGTTTCTTGAAGCATTTCCAGACATGCGTTTGGGAGTTAGGTCCTCCACTGTGTCCTGATAGTACGTTGTCAAGGTCCGACTGAACATTCGTTTATCAACAACATGGTCTTCCCTGCTACTAGGTGTTGGAAAAGATGTCGAAGGAGTTGGATAATCAAATACATTTTCATTTGAATGAAGCATAGAATGGCTCCGTCTTCCTCGCATTCGTTGGCGACGTGTCTGAGCTGTTTCCATCGAGTAGTTTGGTGCAACTTTGCTGTTTGGAGAGTAGGAGATGCTACAGAAGTAGTCAAAATCGTCAAAAGTTGAGGCTACAGACTCAATCTCTTCTTTTTCTTCACCGCTGTTATTGGAAAATATAACTGTGCAGGGCAGCTGTCGTCTCATTCGTTGATGTCTTGATTCCTTCCTGTGACTGAGATTCGGTGATAGACGAGAACCAAGTGGAGAGCTAGTGACAGTGGTGGAATTGGCGGTAACAGAAGAAGACGCAATAGATGATTGTCGATACTTTTGAAGACTTCCGCGTGATTGTCCACCAACTGAAGGCGGTCTATGCGTGCGTTGGACAGTCTCCGACGAGGATGATGAGTTATTGGTTCGAGAGGAGGACCGAATTCCTTCCATAGGGTTGCGTTTTTTTGCTGGAACGCGGAGACTTCGAGCACGACTTAAAGCAGCCTCAGAGACCTGAACGTTGGGCAGAACTCGACGCGTTGAATAGGCTCGACGAAGATGATCTTTCTGCTCCCCCGTATCAACAGTGAAAGCGTTGGTAGTAGCGGTGTTGACAGCTTTGGATTTTCGATGATCGAAGCTGTGACGTGATGGTGGGAGATAGCGTTTTTCAACTGAGAGAAATGACACCGGTTGTAATCATAGCAGTGGAGCTAATGAAGCTAGTTATTTCTGCCACGGGAATGTGGCGCGACCAATAGGAGGGATGAATTAAATCCTTCTCAACCAATAGAAACGAGCTGTTAAAACATACTCAATGCACATTTATGTCGCTTTAAGCATCGAAAATAAAGTTTGTTCTACATGTTTATCCAACAGTTAAGCTGATCTCCTCCGCTTATTGATAGAGTTTGATCGAGAAATACCTTTTTATTTCTCCTCTTGGACTAACGCTGAACCCTGAACCTTGGTACCAAACTCGATGGGTGGAGGGAGAAAGGCGGCCTATTTGAAATTTCGGTGTATAATTACTGCAAATTACTTACAGTTAAGATCTATTTAACCTATTAATTTAAAATAATGCTGAATAGTGTGTTTAAGAACAACTTGAGCTGAAAGGAAAATAGTGCCATGCCCCCATTGTCCCATCGGCGGTCCCAGTCTTGGAGGTTTTA
Organism: Taenia solium; assembly: GCA_001870725.1. Classification (NCBI taxonomy): domain Eukaryota; kingdom Metazoa; phylum Platyhelminthes; class Cestoda; order Cyclophyllidea; family Taeniidae; genus Taenia; species Taenia solium. The sequence goes on from MIEF01006841.1 coordinate 28,313, forward strand.
AGGTGCTATGGATGCTTCCACCTGCGATGTGCCTTGCAAGGTACGTGTACTGCTCTGAGTGGAGTGAGGAGTGCGTAGGTAATAATATGGTCGTCCACTTAACGCATGTTGGAGTACAAAAATCACACCCCCATCACAGTTCTCGCACCAGATAAGTTAAAACACACGGTTCATTACCTCCCCTATATTGATGCACTTAGTAACGCCCATTCCTTTCGTAATTTATGTGGGTGTGGACCAAACGTTTTGTCATGGATATTAGACCCAACTGGAGAGTTGTTACGGCTACTCGGACCTCCAAATAACACCACTGAGTAATTCGCTTTTCAATAGATCTTCCGAGAGACAGACCTACAGACGGAGTCAATGTTATTGCACGTACAACAAACCCTTAATGCCCGTAAGATGGATTTCTTCCTAAGCAGTTAGGAGTGGTAACAAGGTAAATGTAAGACGCTACTAACAAATTAGCAAGTAGAATGTTTTTTGTGGACATTGCGTAACATGTATAGATATTTACTAGTATTAAATTAGTACAAAGTTGCTCCAAAAATGTTAAATTCTATTTTAACAATAAAGTTTTAAGGAGTCTTGGCACTTGAGAATTATATGCTCTGGTTTTATAATGAGCAACCTAGAGTGTCTCTCCAAAACGAAGGCGAAGAATGCATTCTTCATTGAGACACCGCCTATTTGTCACAATTTTGTATTTTGCCGAATCAAAAAAAGCCGATGACATATGGTGATATGATAACTCAGAACTGGCTGAGGACTAAACTACGATAACTTAATGTTTATGCAAATACTCCGTTAAAAAATGTAGTGACTATTGAAAATCCTCGGTCGTATTAACTTGCATTTATGAAAAACGGCTTCAAATCAGACGCACTGAGGTCTACGAAGATTTCGCCCTACCAAGGGAAGCTAAATTGTTAGTTCCAGATCATCTCAGCTATTTGAAGCGTATATAAATTGCTACTTTTATATTGTAAGTAGTTTGTTCACAGAGAAATTAAAGCATATAATGGTTGTAATTTAAATTTGCAGGCGGTTTTTCATGGTTAAAAAAATGTTTGAATTATTGGCTATTTAGATAAGCAGTATCTGCCTAATTAAATTAATCTAAACAGGGCCACACTGGGCATCCTTAGGTTTGGGTTTATTTGTCGGGACAGCCTAGCCGCAATCACTCCCTTCGGCTAGCGCTTAACTTAATGCTTTTAAATCTTACGATATTTTTTACTTACTGATTAATGATTTGCCTTGATGTTTTAATAATCATTAAGTCGAACAGAAATTTCAATAATTACTTGCACACAATCCACTCACTGCTCATCGCACGCTTCAAAGGCATCGTTTCATTCCCGGATAAACAGGTCGACGTTGTGTGTGGTAAAGTAGGATTAGAATCCTTCTTTCCCCTCCAGAGTCTGCTTGCCTGTCGAAGTTTATCTGTTTGGCATAGCTCGAAGTTATGTGGGGAAAAAAATTAGTTAGCACTGGTGCACTGACGGAAAGAGCGGCAAATTGTTTGCCGTACAAGTTGACACAGTAGCGCATGCTTTCAACATGAAAAAAAACCACTTTGTGAGAGGATTTGCACTTTAGCTGAGAGCGGCGGAGAGCAAAAACGCCTGATCCTCATCCCCAAGTGGTGATATTCGCTGTGTCTTGAGGCTATGGCTGCGAGACAGAATTGGTGTGGTAGTGGCCATGATGAGGAGGCGAAGGTGAAGTGAGAGACCTGTTTCTCGTGGTCTGGTGCTAATGATCTTCACTTATATTTCTTTCTCTACCCTCAAAAGTCATTTGTGTCAAAACAAATTTACTCGAGAATGAAAATAATGGCAGCCGATCGGCCATGTTGGCGTAGTTTAATCAGAAGGGAGGGAGATAATGTATGCTGTCACATCTACCGCCACTAATTAACTCAAATAATTAACTCTCACACTATAGAAGCAGGAAATCCCAACTAAATCCTTTTCCATTGTTAAACAACATTTCAATATTTGATACAATTGCGTGACTGAGAAGCTTGATCTGAAAAATGAGAAATGACATGAAGGTTGGGCACCTAACTGACTGAATGACAGCTAATGAGGACCGGAATGAAAACATATAGGCTTTTAGTTTATAGAAACCACTTTCTTTCCGCCCATCTAAACAACCACTGGAGTTTGCGTGACTTAGTAACGATGACAGCAGGCCGCGGTAAAAATGATTGTTGAACCGGAAGCGGGATGTTTTATCTGGAATTGGAATTTAAAAGTTAATTTTCCTTCCCAATAGCCATGTTTTATTAAAATTGAGCACTAAAAAGAATCCGCAATTTTAGAGTTTGCTCCAAAACAGTTCTATTATCTCCTAGGTTGGTAATTGGATCTTCCCGAGATGTCTGCTATTTATTATATTTAAGTAGTATCCACCAGTAGAATAAGGAAAATTTAGAAGATTTTTGCGCAAAACATACTATTAATAATGGGGAATGTGGGAAGAAAAGAGGGAGATTTTATTCCAGATTGAACTTGATGGGTACAACTTATTGCCTGACAGATCTCATATCCACTGTAGCAGATATTGGAGGAAAGAATTTGTAATTAAAAAGGATCCTGAACTGGCTGGAAAAATCTGTAATGCTTTAACGATAGGCGAGTTCATTTGCTCTAAGATCTGATCGACCTCAGAGCAGCTTTTGTTTTGGGTCAAGAAGCGTTCATGCACAAGGTCGTCATAGTTAAGGTCTGACTACTGTGGGATAATGAAGCCTTTCGAAGCACATTTTTGGTAAGGGTGTTTGAGGTTCTACAACCACGTGCCTGCTTTCAATTATGGAGAAGAAGTTTCTATTTTCCTTGCTCAATTTCCAACCCCTCTAAAAAGTGTCTTGAAACTCGCGCCAGCGCCCTTGACACCTGATTGGTTGACGGTTTTACAAGGCCAGAGCTAATCGCGGTGGCATAAAAGTGCAGGTTGGTGTATATACGTACCGCAAACACACACACACATACATGCATCCTATTCACAGCTTAATCATACCGGAAGTCTTGACGAACTCAACGGAGTCCGTGCTCATGCATGGGAAGAGAAGATCTCCTGAGAGATTAAAGAGAGGAAGGAAATTTAACTGACGAGACCTTTGTGGTATCTGGTATGATCTCTCTAGGTCCTCTTTCAGGCAGTAAAGGCCTCCGTGGTCGACAGAAAGGGGAGGAAATCCAAAAGGCATAAAAGTGGGGTATAAGTGACTGTGAGCTCTTCAGTGCCAGTATCTTGCTAACGACACTTGCTAAGCTTGCCTGATTGAGAAATTATGCCAGATAAGGCTTAACTATGCAAAAAAATCACTGTGTTGACTTCGAACCCGACTTTGTCCTGCTTATTTGACCGCTTGAAGTGAGATTTTTCGATACCATAGAGGATATCTTAATGCGACACCTTACCAAGTGCTTTGGTATAGGTTGACCAGATGATGAGGAATGCAGGCAGGTGGATAAAGAGGACCGAAGCTAGAGAGACCGCTCCGAATTAGCTGATCCAAAGTTATCTCTGTGATTTTTGATGGAGAGGCAGATGAGAGGTGTTTAAAAAAGATGACAGGTGTAATCGCATTGTGATTGAAAGATAATAAGGCCTTGCTAATCTGTTGGCAGCTTCAGTTAGTTTATTTATTGATCAATCGACTGATTGATTTGACAGGAGGTACCGCCAATCGGCTGTCAGGATCAGATCAGACTAGATCCAAGCAAACCAAATCAATTAAGGCAAACATTACTCAGCTACCGAAAACTTAGTTATATGAATGGATCGCCTGAAATAAAAGCATTTTTTGCTGGTTAGCGAACATTCATTATTTTCCAACTTGGTCGCTGATGGCTTTTAAGTAGCAAGTGCCCTGTTACGTCGCCTCAAATGCGAGCCACGTGGCCTCCTGTATAAGGCACCCTCACACAACCCAAAACAACGTAATCTAACACATCCAAACAAAGGTAGTAAAAAATCCTTTTAATGCTTCCTATTAGATGATTCAGCATATCAAGGCATCACAAAAAAGCGACATGAATACCCTAGTTGTACGTAATTGTGTGTCAGGAAGTGATTCATTGCCCCAAAAGCAGTAAAACCCAGTAGCAAATGAGTATCCTTTTTTTCTTTGAATATAGTTTAACTGTGTCGTTTGGATGGAGACAGATCTTCCTCTAAGCGTGAACTCGGAGGTCCTCTTCTGATGAGCAAAGACAGTTGCATAACCTTCGCTCCTGCTTCAAGGCTAGTTTCAGAGCAGCTACCTACGCTAATAATACTAAATTTCTCACCTTTTTCATTTGTAAAACAGGCTAAATGATATAAGCGATATCCCAAAGTAGATATTCTTAGTAATAACTTTCTTTGCAGCACATTTTACAGATCCTCTGATAATGAAAGCTTAATTTCCATTTGAATGACAATGTTCACTTTCGGTCAATCTTTAAATCTTAGTGAAGTGCAAAAGTTAAGGGACGAAGGGTGATGAAACGGATGAACGGTCAGTTCGGGTTGTTGGTGTTGTTGCATTCCTCTTTGTCAGAAGCAAAAGGTATTAGAAGGACTAACCTCCCCAGTAGAATCCTTTTACGCAGATAAAACGTATTCACACTATAGCCACAAGCAAACAATGACAATGTCTCCTTTGAACCAGCTTCATAAGGACTCGCCGTTGATTTGGACACAAGCTGGGTTTACTAATTAGGCGAAGAAGAGAGAGGTAGCAGAGATTTTGATGCCAGTTGGGCATAGTGTTTTCCTCTCAGATGATCTACATAAATTTGTGCTTAAGGCACCCCTGTTTTATGCGCAGGCGCAATGGTTATCAAATGGACGTAGAGACGCACAATTAATGTATCTCAAAATGGAGCGGGAGGCATAATACGTCGCCGCTGCAAAGCGCTTGAGTCGACATGTTTTCTAGCGCAATTTGATATTGACGAGTTCACTTTTATGTCTAGTCGGGTACGCTTATGCAAACTGTGCCAATTTACGAGCAAACAACACTGTTTAAGGGAGGAGTGTTTACTTGCAAAATATAAACAATTCAAACCCATAAATAAATGCTTACTTTGAGATCCCTCTTAAACTTCACATTCTTTGATAATTATTCTTGAAAAGTGAAGTAACTTTAAAGGCAGCATTTTTCCATGTCACAGAAATGCACAAATTTTGCAGTATTTAGGTCTACATTTATAAAATTCTATAAAATTTGCCAAACACTTAGTTATTTTAACTAACTTTGTAAAAGTTAATTCAAAGACATGTTTTTGCTTACGAAAAGCATCAATTTTACATAATTAAGAGAGACTCAGCAAGCTGAATATATGGAACCGGACGTACCGTAAGTGGATTGTGGACAATCCATTATGGGGGTGTAAGACGGCCCGTGGCAGAACCAGGAGTACAACTTGTATTGATGATTCAGGGGATAAACGAGGCCACTGTTTTATGCTACCACGTTGCGATATAGTGGAACAGAGGGGATGAAGGGGGAGGCAGAGCAAGGTCTTGATTGGCCACTTGTCGGGAGAGCCAATCAAAGCACTCCAAATCAGGTGATTAGGAGTGCCAAACTTAAGAAACTAACCCGTAATTATACAAATTTCGGCAAGCTAGTTCCAATTTGATCACCCTTATTAACTTTTATTTCATAGTAACATAAGTAATCGTCTCGTGCATTTTAAATGAAACATACCCTAGCCAAATAAGCCCAGAAAGTTTCTTGCTAAGGGAGAGGTTCCTTAGACCGCAGGGCCAGATGGAATTTGTTGGGTTGGACAATCTGTGCAGCAAAAAATGCCTTTTTAACGATGGTATTCAACTTTTTAACTAGCGCTATTGGCGATGCTTTCTGTCACAGTTCTAGTTCCCTCTCCCTCACGAAACATAGCAAAGGCAAGACTTATCGGTGAAAAGGCGCCATTGAGTGCAGACTACTTATTTCATTATCAGTAGCAAAAGGGATAACTATAGCAAGTAGCTTAAAATATCAAGCTATAGGAAAAAAAGACATGTATATCCCTTGCACTATTAAGCTAAGGACTAGACTGTATGTTCAATTACCATAGTCCAAAAGTACTAAATCCATTTCCATGGTTTGGAACATCCCAGTATAAAATCGGCAAGTACATCGATTGTATCAAAAGGAAAATTTACCAAAGTGGGAAAAACGAACATGTGTACCATGAACACTCTCAATTGCTAAATAAATTTGTAAAATCTTTATAAGATTGTTCACTTTAAGCAAATTGCCCATTGTCGCCAAGGGGGAAACCCGATCTAAGTAACAAGAAATTCCTGATTTAAAACAGGAAAGGCATCATAAAAAACATCCATTTGCTAAGTGCGTTCCGGTTCTCAGGAAGAACCTTATCATAAAAACGCTATTTGGCATGCAAGGAGGAGAAACAAACATTAACGTACTAAGAAGATCGTTAAAAACACCGAGTACTGTGTAACTCACGTGGGTGAGGCAATTACCAACTGGCCT
>MIEF01006846.1:0-95003 GCA_001870725.1 Taenia solium
GGTTTGATGTTATCTTTCCTCGACCCCCTTCTCTATCCCTAACTCTCTCATCCACAAGGTTAGATTTTATTTCGTGTTGTTAACTTTCTGCCTGCCTCCCTTGGCTGCTTTCCATCTGTTGTCATAATTGCTTCCTTCACTTCTTTTTCCTCTTTCAGACGCACAATTCATGATGAGATGATGGTGGAAATAGATGTGAATTAATCCATTTTGTAATGCGAGTTTTATGATGGCAACCGACTGATAAGTGGACCCAAGTGCATCTCGTAGTTGGATCAATTTTGGGACGTTTTTTTGCAGCCAAAATGTACTCCAATGGCTCCTTTTTTCAACATTCTGACAATTGCATGAAAAGCAGAGCAAGGGGATGTCACAGCGAATTGGGTGTTGTTATTTGATCAATAATTAGGAGTTGATAAGATGGGACGATAGAAGGGAAATGGATTTAGCTCGAAATCCATGAAATTACTCATCTGTTGCACCGTTTGTAAATACGAGTTGAAAGAAGCGGCTCCTAAAATTCTCAAAATTCCTTAATCAGCTCACATCATCCTTATTGACATCCTTTTGGCTCTTAGGTCGCAGGTAAATAGCGACATAGTTTGGTAGCTGATTCGCTGCTGATGAATATTCCGGTAAATATCTACTTCGTATTCAGCCTTGGTGGCATCTGGTGATGAACAATGATTTTTGAGTGCATTCTTGCGAATAGAGCCATTTTTTTCAGTGGCTCTATGTATGAGAACCTTATCAGGGATTGATATCAAATGGAGTAGATGATTTGGCCAGCGCACTGAAGGTATCAACCCTTTTTGGGGCTTGCGACTATCCTAAAAGTCAAATTAGCCAATATTCAATGTTTGCGATGCTTTTAAGTCCAATGGAGTGAAACTTGAGTGGAGATGATCGAGGTCTTCAAATGAACGGGAGGGGTAATGCGGTGGTTGAATGGGATTGAGTGCTTAGCCAATCCAGTTTTGGCTACTGGACGTGTAACAGAATGTGTTATGCCAGTTGTGCTAAACCAACAATGCAAATTAGTGGGCGACCGGATCGGACGTAGATTATTCGATCAACTCTCTTACGCGACTTTAAAAGTCTTTGTAATTGTGATTATCACTTCTTCACACAAATTTGCAATGTTTGATAAACAGGTTCCATTGACTTATCCAATTGGTAGTATGCTAATTATGTAGTCAGTTAACACGGGTTATGGAAAAGTGATCATATTGACACATCCAGTATGAAATTGTGCTGAATGAACAGATTCAGGACGGGTGTATGTTACGATGAGCAAGAACCTAGCAGTTGGGTCAACAGTTTGCAGTGCAAATGCTTACCCAAGAATGAAAATGCAGTGAAGATCGCACACATTTTCACGATTTTTTCTCTATAGTCTTAGATTTCAGAAGAGCTCGTACAACTTTAATGTAGGCTGAATTCACAATGGACCGCATAGTCATGTTTATAACGATCTCAACTGCCTAACTTGTCCCCTTTCAAACTTATTCCATATCAATGCAACTAACCTTCACCGGCACTCCATCACAGTGAAGCCGCAATACTTTGATTACTTTGAATCCTAAAAATGAGTCCTATAAATCATTTTAAAATGCTTGAACTGCTTGACTGGCGTCACCTTCTAGGTTCAGACCAATCTAGTGCTTGCAATGGATAGGACAGTCAATGCAAGCTTATCACAAGACGGATAGCTAAAAGAATTTACTTTAGCTAGCTCGTCCTGTTGACCCTATCAATGGAATTAGAGTGGGCAGTGTTCAAGTTCCCTCCTCTCATGATAGTTGAATTGACTTTTGGGGAATAAGACTCAGAGGCGGTGGAAAGTGAAGATGTTTGAATGAATGATTTAGTAAACCAGGTATCGAAGAATAGATTAATAAATGATACAATGCTGAATTGAGGAACAAACAAATTAACAAACTGGTAATTAATAAATGAATGAACTGCATTCCTATTTAAGCAGCGTCAATGACCGTAGAGACAACCACTTCAGCAATTCTTGGTCAAGATTCCATTTGAAACGCATTTACTCATCACATTACCATCAGCCACCCACCTCTCTGCCAATAGCTCCTACCCGCTTAGCACCACGAAGTAGCGGCTGCTGTAATCTGTGAAGTAATCTAAGCATAATGTCATTTCGAAGCAAGGAGCCAGCAGATGCTTGGCTTTAACGTTCTGAGGCACCGCTAAAGACGTACAAATGCACATCAGCTAGGAAGGGTCAGGAGGTAATGGAAATGCAAGGACGTAGCGACTCCAGTGTGATGATCAAGATAAAAAGTATAAGTGATTAGTGACAAGTAAATCGCATATCTATAAGACGTACTATTAATACCTTTAGATCAAGAACGCATTATTTTACTTGCGTCTCGGTACATTGGCACTGCTGAGCATTTCAATATCCCTGGAAAGAAAACTAAACATCTCAAAGTGGGAGATAAAGGACAATAACGACTATTCGATTGCACTACTGGGAGGTAAATGTCCATCAATAAAGAAAATTAACTAATTTTGTGACACTATTCCATCCATTTTCACTGGCCAGTTGAGCAGGACAACTTTCAGCGCCAACGATAAACAGTCGTATTTGATTTAGAGCAGTTCACATCTATCACCTCAATCTAGAAAATCGGACTTTCTGCTAATGGAATGCTGTGGCTGATGTCCACTTTTCGTTACCTTAGCAATTACAAGTAACAGTCAAAAGTTGGAAATCCAAATTCATTTTAAATGCCACTATAGACCTTCATTCAAACGCCTTATCCAAATGATTTTGTCTTCTTGCCGCGAAAAGGTGTCATTTGGAGCTATGAAACATTACTTCCACTGCAAGTTCAAATAAAATAAACTCTCAGTGGCCCTAAGGGGTGTGCGGTGCGAAACTTTCCTAATGTGAACCAGATTGCATAAATGATGTATCCGCATAAGTCAACAGAGATACATTTTGAGCGTTTCTAGAATGGTGCATTGCGTCACCTTTGCTGTCTCTCAAGCCATTACGGGGACTAGTGCTTCACGTTGTTGTCAGGCCAAAGATGTCACCATTTCGGATGGTATTAGGCGAAGGACGGGAGGTAATAGGCGACCAGATCGGAGGTTATAGCGTAAATTTGAACCGGAAATGAGGTGTGACTTTTCATCAGTCCATCAAACAAGAGTGAGTTTTTAGGTTGTTCCAGCCGAGTGGATTTGAACCCTTGGCACCAAAAAGAGGCAAACCGACGATTAGATGGCTATAGACGATGTTTGATGCTCTTTCACCGGTGATGCGTTCCGATTCCCTTTAATTCAGATTCGAAAATTACATTCTCTTGGGTGCTTCTCCTGTTGCGAGTGAGTAAAGAGCTTCGAATTTGATGCAGCATTTGTCCAATCGCTTAACTAGAGTAATGAAGATTCTTACTGGATGAAGTATTTTAAATTATTTGAAATTGATAGGCTGTGGCACTTTCTGGTGTCACGCAAATGTCCATCAAATGGATGAAGAAGCAGAGAAAAGCGACTGGTCCTTTCACTTATTTCTTGATCACGCTTAACCATAGCAGTCACTTAGTGATGACTCCATTAAAAAAAAGAGCGGGCCGCTTGCTCCACGAAGACATCCATTGGTTGCTCTGACCGCAGCAATGGACAGATTCTCGAGAAATTTTATCCTTTTGGATGTATTAATTCATGGGTCTGAGGTGGGTGGCCAAGCCAATCACAAAGGGCAGCGATGTGGTAAATGCAGCAATATCAGTGGTGATTATGATTACCCGTGTATTTTTCTGCAGACCTCACTGCACTAATTGTTTATGGGGCATAGGACCTTCGAACTTGGATGCGAATGGTGGCACTTTCGCATTAAAGAAACCAAGTATGCAGAAGATCATCAGCACGGCCTGTTTCATCGTATTTCCCGGTACTTTCACGACAACACTCCACTAAATGCTCACTTAACACGGAATAACTCGTAAGAGTGCAAGACTGCCCTCTTCTTCTCGAGAAGCAAAAGGACTTATTAAGTATTTTCTTGGTGTCACAAAAGCACCGCAAAAGCCCGCACCTCCCATCACACAGCCCTTCTGTGATAAGGGTTTATACTGCACCTTAGAATGGAATAAAAAAAGGAAAGCACCACCTCAGCCTCCCTTTCGCTTCCCTCTTTGATGACAGTTCTAAGTATAATCATTTGACGAAATCTTATTTAAAGGTAGACTTCACAGATAGTTTGTCCGGTTAGAATAGGGTTAATCTGACTTTTGTAGCTTAGGGTTCTCTGCCTTCCTTGAAGTCGTAACAAGTCAAAATATCTATTACCAAAGCATGGAAGAGTTCAGACACCACTAGTACGGTCCGAATGCCATTATGGAGAACAGCAGCCTAACATGCACCAACCTCCAACTTTGTTACCTTAAGCAGCTCCTCTGGTTTTTTTGTATGATGTGTCGCGATTCATCCCCACTATGGTGGTTGTGGCCTCGACGTCCTTATGCGCATCTGCAGCAATGCTATCTTCACCTTCGTCTGCTGTTTAACTTTTCAAAGGTTAACTCAGACAACGTGATTGTTGCCGGTGTTGTCTTCAACTCCAGAAAGCGTTCTTGCTACATGCTTAATTCCCGGATATTCTACCAAATTGTAACCCTCTTTACTTTCTCCAGATTGTGTAATACCAAGAACTGATGTCCCTTGAAGTCGGCTATTGTTCAAGGCCAATCAAATGCTAGAAATAACTTTATGAGTATTTAGCACCGAATAAGGAACTTCATTTCTTGGCATATAACGAGAGATCGTGGAGGTAACGCAGGACCTCAAAAATGAATCAAGTTTAATAGAGGAATAATAATTTTGCTTTTCCTTGAAGATTTCGATGGCGCCTTCTCGGTCACTTGGTTGTATCCCTCAAACCCTTTTACCGCACAAAAAGTGTTTTCAAGCAGACCTGAGCACATAGTGAAGTAAATCATTTGAATTTGTGTATTTTAGTGCAATTTTTGACAGCATGACATTCAAGTTATCGAGATCGATCCCTATGATAGAACATAAAAAGAAATTAGAGGACAATCCTTAAGGAAGAACTAGAAATGAGTTGAGATCTGCAAACCAGAGAAAAATTTGGAATTAAAGCTCTTTAGCTCGGCAGCATTTGCGTTTTTGAATACGAAGTTCAATACCCCACCTTAAATAGTCAGTTCAGAGAAAGGACCAATCAACGGCCAGTCGCTAGGTAGGGCACTTCCATTAGCCCAATCCGACCTCGATTGGATAAAAATAGTCGGACAATTTGACTGGTGGTAGGCTCGTGGGCCTGATACTTCATCGGACACCTTGCGTCATACCCACGCCTCATCTGCACATTTGTGTTCGTCATTTGCATATTATACTTCGTGCAACTATAAAACAAATAACTAGAAGAGGAAGGACTTTTATTCTAAGGAGTAAATAAGTTGGTGACTCAATTCAGGCAAATAGAAGGATTACAAGCAGAGTCGCCAATTCACCAGGACCCCTCAGGCTAAATTGGGCTTTTGAAGTTTATAAGAGAAGAGAATACACTTCAGCATAGTCTTTCACTACAACCTTTACATTTAAGCAGAATGCCTACGCAACAGGAAGACTTGATCTGACATCCATGATCGGTTGGGCACTTCACGCATCGACTGATGCTCACAGGGATGATCATGCAGTCTGTGAGGTGAAACCACCATGGTCGTGATTGTCACTGACAAACAAACAACCGACAGGCTTTGAAGCATTGACTGTCCCGCTGCTGATCGACTAGGCGGCTGCCCTTGCTGCGCTACAGGCCTTGCAGTCATCTTTTGGAGCAAAAGTCTCTTTGTTCACTGCCACATTACTGGTATTACCTACCGACTTGATTAATGGTTTCCGGTCTAAAAGTACCGGATATTTTGAGAATAATTACGCTTGGTCCTCTGCGCAGCCACATTATAAAAAAAATCGGAAAACTCGGAACTCTTCTTTATCTTTTTAAGCATGGTCTGTGAAATTCTATCACTTTGATTGTCCATGGATGCATTATAAATTGGTAGATGTCAAGCGCCTTGAAAGTTTGACTGATCAAAGTCATGGCAAGAAGAATTGAAAAAGGAACTTTTCACGAAAGCAGAAAATTGGGATGCCTCTAATTATGTAGTTTGACAGAAATTCCACCCTTACAGATCCACTTCTGCAGCACTGCAACCACTACTCCAACGGAGAGAAATCCCAGCACCCATGCCTCAAACGGTCCACAGGAGCTCGAGCTGATACCCCATCAGACGGTTATTTTCACTTGAATACACTGGCAGTGCATGACTTACGTGGGCCGATGTGTGATGTGGCATTTGAACCGAGGTGATTACGTTACTCACCAGATTATTGACCCATTAAACATATCAAGTTCTTCGTAATTGGTATCCCTAACTAAAATATCAAGGACGCTTCTTCACTGCCACGGCTCAAGGGGTGGAGTTACTGGCTGCACTGGATCATCCTAAAGGTGTCTTAAAAACCACACTAAGAGCGTTTGATAAAATACCTCAAAAAGGTGAGAAAGTTTACTTTCGTGATGTGTAGGCGAGAAAGCTCTTGGAATATTTTGATTTCTAGTCTATGAATCCAGTATGTAAATTGAATGAACCAGCTACCAGGTTTTTGAATTTGAGTCGGAATGCCTACAAATTGGTGACATTTCATTCCCACGATGCCAGCCATGGTAATAGCTTACCAGCCTTTCCAACTTACCAAGTGGTGAAATGATTTTAGTGTAAGAGTTGAGCACCGTCTCGACTGATCCATTTTTGTGCTATGTAATGTCCGCGTCCAAGCGGATGCGTTCCCCCTACCCGTTCTCTTAGGTTACAAGAAGTCGTTGTAGCAGCCTACCCTCCAAAGAGAACAATTTTTTGATCATTCAGTTCTTTTAAGTACGGATGTTAGGACTGTTTTTGGTCACGCACTCGATAACTTTATCCGGAGGTAACTAGGTCGCTTCAAGGGCAACAGTACCAGCTTTAACGTCACATAAAAGTGCAGTGGGACTTCTAGCCCCCAAAAGCTTCAACTACTAAGAGATCTTGGCAAAACTGAAGGTTGCCGATGGCCTACAACATTTTGATGAAAAAAACATACCAGAAGATTTTTTTTTCCTTCAGCATTGCGGTGGTGCATTTGAGGAGAGAATGGTAATCGAGTGTTGAAGGCAGGTATACAAAATTCTGAATGTCTTCTCGGTTGCGCACAAATTCAATCACAACTGCGGTTGGTTCGTGGGTGCTTTTCTTTACAGCACCGGGACGCAGGGACGACGATCAAAATAAGACATTAATTGCTTGTTTAACTCCTCGTTTTAACTTTGCGGTACTTAAGGCTCCACAATTGTACTTCAGCTGGGTTGTTTGGCATCAATGTCATCTCAGTAGCGCTCTTCTTTCGTCTTCTGGGAAGTTTTGGGGCTCCACACTAAAACCTAATCTACACACTCAACGGGAACATTTAACTTCGACTGGGAAATTTCCTTAATTTCAACTATAAAATGGAGCCTCAAGACTGGAACTTCCCCTAAGTCAAGTAAATACACGGACTCTTGAATTCCTTAGCCATGTTCTCGTTTACGGCGATCTTTCTATAATGTTTGTCCGAGGGAAAGAGTTAGGAACAGTAAGACCAAAAACATTTCATCTGCAATGTCTCGCAACCATATGGGAATGGGAAATGTAGGTGGAATCTACTAGGGGAATGGGTATGGCGTGCCGTGGAGCAGGGGGTGACAGCAAAACTTCGGAAAAATAACTCTTTACTCGTCACCTCTTGCACATTCACCAACAAAAAGGCTCGGTGCAGTTTGAAATGTTTGTTGATTGACTGACTTTTTATAAGAAATGGCTGTTGTGCATTTGTGCTACAATGCTGGTTAAGCAAATCTGCGTGTCGCTGGTCATTCCCAAAGACTTCACTCACAGCTCATCCCACACACAAAAAATGCTCCAGAACATCATGCGTGCTTTGTGCGTGTGTGTGTGTGTGTATAGGAGAATGAAAGAATAATTGTTTACTTACTCAAGACCAAGCAGGCATTGTGGTTGAGATCTATCCACCCTAAGCAGTGCAACGTTTCTTTAAAAACAGGCAGAACTGATCAATTTATTAATTGCTAGCTCATATGTTTGTATATTTCCAAGCTTTTAAGTGGAAGAGCACTTTCAAAGTTATCCCCATACAGTTCATCATCCCGTTCCATAATCCATAACTCATCTGTCATTTTCAGAAGACTATAATCCATTTTTTTAGTGGACCACAGATGTATGCATTCACTAGGAGTCGTCCACTTGCTAATGGCCAAACAATCATCACTGAGTTCCATCCATCTGTTTGACAGAGAAGGCGTTTTTCCCTTTGGTAAAAGAAACTAAGCTTCCAAGGCAGCGGACATTGGTACAAATGCCAGTTTCTTAGCCACCAGCAGGATCAGGATGTGTTCAGTGAGCACGCACTGTGTGAAGTGGCGACTGTAGGATAATTGCAACAAATAAGGTGTCAATTACCCTCCTAACAAGACGCCTAATGCAGCTATTCACTATGTATTACGAAGAACTGCTGGAAACCAATTTCGGTATTTAGTACTTACTTGTTTTACACCTGCTGTCGATGCACCAAGTCTTTCTATATGTCGTTTTACACATTTGCCAATTGATTGGATTCCTGTGAATCTTAGTCATGGAAATTACGGCAAACTCGGCAGAGGTACAAGTGCACGCATAGCCTTGATTTGTTGATGAATTTAGTATGCCTCCTCAAACTTACAAAATATTCATTTCTTAGCCAGTTACTTCTTACCATCATCCTATGGCTCATCATTTCGGGGTTAAAATGGTTGCAAAGGCTCAAAACCTAGCGTATTGTCGGAAGCAAGCGCTCATCGGGATCATAAATTTGCTCCTGTAGGAGATCTCAGCTCATGAAGTCGTCTTGACTGAGCTCTTCGGCTGAACAGCTGACTTCGTCCACGACCAAAGAGGCTGCGACTAAGCAACTTTGAAATTACTTTGCAAAAGTAGAGATTAGGCTTGAGTTTAAAGTCCGTCTATACTCTAGTTCATTTGCCTGTGCACTAGAAGGGTAGAGCAATAAAACGACCAGCAGAAGCAGAAAGGCTCAAAGTCAATGCTTAATTGATCATCTCCTACTGAGGACTGGCTTAAATAAACTGATTATTTGCCCCAAAACACCTACTTTTAATCGCTATAATTAGCATGTTTGTTTCTGTGATTTAAAAATTGCTACTTATTATCGCTAAGTAACTCTTCGATGGATGGGGGCAATGCAATGACAGTGCTGCTTTTTGGGGTGGAAAAGCTTTGCTAGCATCAAACATAAATCTCGTGCTTCCAAGAAATTTTTTCTAAAAGCATAAAATTAGCCTTTGATCGGTCATGTTTTTTTTCAAAACAAAAAGCTATTTTCTCCTCCCTCACAATCCCACGAGCTATCCACCTGTGCACCTTTCGTGTTCTTAGCTTCCCTCTGTTTTCAATGCTATGCTCTTCAGAAGCGCATTGTGCATGTATCTCGAAGGTAGATAGAAATCTTCAGTAACTCATATCAACGAGATAGTAGTGCTTTTAGATGGGTATAGATTGATGGAGAGATAAACGCCCACCGGTATCAGTATAGAAGGCTTATCCATTAGAAAATTTAAAGTAAAAGGAGTAAAGCTTGACTCATTAAAATTATTGGGTTTTGGCCTGCAATATGACTAATTTTGTGGATTTACCAGAGGAATTTTGCAAACGAATAAGTTAGAAGCAGATATGTGCAAATCACAGGATTCCGTCAACGAAAAAGGCATCCAATTATTAGGGATTCGTTAAAAAGGTAGCGCCATTCTCGGAGCGTTTGTTCACTGCTTAACCACCGCTTGTTCTACGTTTAACTGAGTCTCACAGTCAGAATAAATGTCCAATTCGAGGTTTGAATCTGCCCAGAATTCTAACACGAGGTTGAAAGCTGAGAATGGAAAGTGTTTAAGGTCAAATGATGTTGACTTCCCATGAACACCGGCAGTAGGAGTTGCAAGACCGTAACAAAAATAAGATGTTATAAGAGATAATATGCAGTTGCATAAGAAGGGTGTAATTTTCAGTGGCTTAATTTGGAGCCTGATTTTATCATTTTAGTTGAATTTTACTTCTCATTCTAGACTATGAAAAGCCTACTGTTGAACGTCAATTGTCATGACTAAGGTGATTAGACTCTTTGCCAAAAGGAACTGATTCTAGGGACTGAAATTTGTCCCACCACAGTTTCGACTAGCGAATAGGGTGTTGTGGAGGGAGTAGTTGAATAAGGAAACCGCTGTTTGCATTGGGAGCCTCTTACTACAGTAAAGCCGACCACTCCGAGGAATGAAGAGAAGGTAGTAGTTTTCTCTTCCTACTCCTTCCATTTCTCCCCTTGACTTTCTCCTCCCCAAATGGTCACCTAACCAGGCTGTCCCTTCATGCCCCTCCAAAGGTTCCTCCAATTTGCCAACAAACTAAGGTAAAAGAATTTCATTACTAAGAGGATTAAAAGGTTGACCATGAGAGACAAAGAAGCTAATTTTCGTACATTGCTCAATTCTTTTCTTTTTACTTGATTTTTCTTTAAAGTCTTTCACATATGGCTTTATCGTTGGCCAATCGAATGCTCCTCAATTTTACGGCACCGACTGTGACAACCGATTCTACTTTTCGTGATTTGCCACCATCATCGTCACTTCCTCAGCCCTCCAATGAAGTCACTCCTGCCTCCGGCGTCCTTTCCTGCGGTCTAACGCCTGCGCTGCACCGACTAGGATTCTCGCATCTGCGATTGGAAGTGTTCTGGGGGTCACGACTTGATCAATCATTGTAGATTCACTTGTTTCATTGAATGTTTTTTTTAATTTTACAGAATTCCATGAGGGCGCATACCCAAAATGTCACTCAGACCACATAGTTTCATAAATTTATGAGAAACTTAAATAAGTTCGTGCAATTTTTAGGGAAGAAAGTAAGTAACCGGAACCTTTCTAAACAAATCTTAGTGTCTGAAATAATCCGGACCGCAATCTTTGACTAAACCCAATCCCAACGACAATAGCTTAATAATAAGCAACTCCGGTTACACCATTTCGATTCTGTGTAATCGTGCAGCTGCTAAGCATTAAGAAAAGGTGATGAACATTCGAAGAAACATCAAGAGACGGCTAGGGGGTTGAAGTGAGGCGACATAACTCTCCCTTCCCCCCATCTTGTATTGCAGTACGGAGATATGGTTTGCCTTATATTAATAGAATTTCCTCTCAAGTAAGTTACCAGGTGCAAGCTCGACTTTCAGGAAAAAAGAGGCTTTTCGTGCTCAAGTTCTTGTTGTATCGGGCTCTAAGGAGTTAAAAGATCTTGGTGGTAAGTTGACAATTTCCGCGCTTCCCTACAGACAGAATGAAATTAGTCTTGGTAAGGTGATGGATAGTTTGGGAATAAATATTGGCCAGATTGTCCATTAATAATAGATAAACTATCCAAATAAACTAACAAACAATCCAAAATGAAAACTACTGAGGTCTGCCGTTGCTTAGTATTTTCAGCTACTTCCTTTCAGTCAACGTAATTGCAAATAATTTGTTTCATCGCTAACACGAAGTACGTATGACAGCTCATGAAACGCTCATCTAAAAACCACTTCTCATCATCAACCTGCAATTCTTCATCAGCAAAGGAAGGTAGTGGACCTGCACGTGGTAAAAAATCAACCGGCGGTAAATAATCAAATTCAAATGCTTTCAACAGCCTCAGCCACCGCATCCCCCAACCGAACAATGCCAATGTCAATACTGCCTCTATCGACATCAGTAGTATGGGCACAGGCAGGGGGTAGGTAGGATGGTAGGTGTGCGCATGGGTGGGGGAGAAGAAGAAGAAGAAGAAGAGAGTCGTCATTATGTACACAGGAGAGAAAGCTATGCGAACACAGCGTCTTCGCTGTTGTTGTCATCTCTTTGAGGTAGTGGAGTGCGAAGGACTAGGAGTAAGAGCCTGAGTATGCGATTCACGGAGCAGTCCGTTGACCTTGTAGTTGACTTTGCTGTTGTTGTTGTTGCATCACACGGAGACGTGCAAAATCCTCGAAAATCAGGTCGTCCGCGTCCATCTGCTGACACTTCTTTGCCGATGGTGCACCCTGGGTGGAAGTGGTTGCCACGGTGAACGACATGGCCAGAGAGGAGGGAGGCGGGTGACTGTCTGGACACACCTCGTTCGAGTGCCTTCAAGGGAGGACGGACTTAGCCACTCAGACGCCTTCTCTACACAGACCACCACAACTTGAGCAAACCAAAAACATAACGATGGGCTTATGAGTATCGGGCGAGTGGGAGCCAGTCTGTTTGATGTGCAACCCGCAATTCTACTGGTTGAAACCGAATGACTTACCAGCATCAGATGCAGTTTGATATTCATTTGCATTGCTTTTAGCTCAGACACCAAACCAGGGAACATGGGAACACATTTTGGCGGGTGTAGCTATTCCACAGCCAATTATACTCACAGGTACTGCGGCAGGCATTAACCATGAATCACACTGAGGGTGAGGTCACTCTGAACTTGAAATTCAGTCAACTCATGAAGCAACCACCTTCTCGAGACATTTCCTAAAGGGACAAAGCACAGTAGCCTACTTCAACAAGGTCAAACGAAATCAAGCCGACCATGGGAACTGCCATACCGCTGCCCAAACAGAGCTCACATTTGGATACTTTAAATGCTGCATCCGTTCACAGTCCTCGTGGCAATGTGTTGGCGTGATGAATGAATCACCGCGACACTAAGAGTAGAGAAGGCGCCGATTGCAATCCACGGATCCTCCGCACTTAGGGGTCACCATCGGTCGAAAGGATCTAGCGCGACTACCTTTCTACTTGAAAGTTGTCATAGGTGAGAAAGTGGAATGCACTTGCGGTTGATGACACGAGTGCATTTCTTGATGCACTTCTTGCGTTCAGTCTTGAAATCAAGTATTTGCAGTAATGTGAGGGAATTATTTTTGCCCCAGTCGCATCTAAGTTATTGATCTGTCAGCACTACAGCACGTTGAACATGAGTCCGGCCCCTAGACTAGGGGCCATACATTGTAAATATGCGTTAATCCGTCGCCGCAGCAATCTTCGTTGTGATCCCTACGAATCTGTGCTTCCTCCGATTCTTATATAATTAACTTTCGGTTAAGCTAAACTGGTGAATACGATTTGAGCTTGTCTACATCACGACAAGGGTTCAAATTGACTCCAAATCTGCAGAATCTTCTTACAATTACATTGCGCTGCATTTTGGGTGGGTATGGCGGCAAAGTACATCATCAGGAAATTATTTAAGGGATTCGATCCTGGAGAGGACTAAACACGAGATGATGACAAATCGTACCTGGACAAAGTCGCTACTCTGAAACAGGATGAAGGAAAATAACTGGAAGTTAGTGTACCAATAGAAATTGCCAGTAATGTTGGACACGGGGATTAGTGGTAAAAGCTATGCAACCAATCAAATGGGTTCTGTATACCATGCAATAACAATTTACAGACAATGACATTGAAAAGCCATCAATTTGTTCTTATGTAGTGAATGACACGTGAAGAGAAGTGGCTGCAACAAACAAACATATCATTCGTTACTTCCAAACGACCCACCATCTCACTACCACACCAGACAACTCAAAAATGTTTGTAAGATGCACAACCCTTCATCCTCAGGGGACTACCCTTGCTCTGTAGACATCGTGGACCATACACACAATTTTCAACTGTTGATGGCCCAACAATTGCGTTTCAAGTCTGTGCATTCGATGAGGCGCCACTAGGTTACAAGTAATTTCTGTCCTTAAAATCATGTAACAACACAAAAGAAATACTGCCTCACTTTATCCTTCATGTTTTTCTCCGAAGATGTTCCTCCTTATTCAAGATGATCGTCGCTTTGAATTGAATAATGGAATTGAAACTAGATAATTAGGTGATCACATACAAAGTAGAATAGGCGTATTGAAATAAAAGTGAGATGGGGACGGAGGGCAAAAAAGTTGTGGAAGGGTGGAATTGGAAACAGGCCCATATCAGCCCGGAAAAAGATTGGACTGTGCATCATAATGGCAATTAATTTAACGGATAATTCAAGGAGCCTTCTGCCACATTCTAATGTGTGTTCCCAAGCAAAGCGAACAACCTGGTTTTGCTATCCCCATTTGCGCCAATAAGTGAGCTATTCCCTGAGGTATGCGTCCCTTGAAAGGTGATCAAAACATTGAAAATGCCATCAACAACCGATACTCTTCCTGAGTCACTTCTACCATACCAAAACCTGAAATTGAGTTTTTACACCCGTGCTCATCTATCTACAAGTTGTTTAGCACAAGACAGAATTCTGTTCCTCCTTGTCACGACTTGATCACAAGCTAGGCTGTTAGATGGAAGCAGTCGAATGACGCGCTCAGATACAGACAACCATTACTTTCCTCCCATCACTTCCCTGCTTCTGACAAAGGGATAAAGGGTAAAAACAGTTTGAAAATGCCCTACGGAGAAAAATAACGATATCGTGTGCTGCGAAATCGCACCAACAACTGGATTCATCAGTTCAAAAATGTCGATTTCCTCATTCGCCATACAGAGGCTTGCATTGGGAAAGTCGGAGATAGCATCTACGAAATTTGCTCAAACACAATTAATCTGTGCTTAATGGACGAATGGACGGCTGTAGACCAGAAGAATCGGGTCATCCAAGCGTCCCAACGTTCAATCTCTCAAAAGATTGCCTAAACTTGCGTTGGCTCGCCTTCCATGGAGGCAATGCAAAAGGAAAGACACATTATTTTAAGCGAAACGGGTACTACCCTTTTATGATAAAAGAGTCCGGTTAAATGCCAGTAAATCACCTCAGATGGTTTTACTATCATGGTGATGAAGTAAAACCATATGCGATTAAAGCAAACGCAGAATTTCTTTTAAAGCAATAATTTTCCCACTTTTTGGCTTTGACAGAAACGCCTACCCCGTACGTCTGGGGAGAGAAGCCGTGAAGAAGTATTCTTACTTTAAGTAGGCTTGATATCTCTTTTATAGAAGAAATTCCTCTCCTATTTTTCACCTAAATTCCGACTTTGCTCACGGGAGTTGAGAGTAGGAATTAGAATCCATGCCAGAAAAAAAACTAAGATAGCTATAATCATCACTAGCTCACCCAAATACCATCCTGAAGCACAGATACCAGAGAGTTACGAATCCACCTCTACTCTTATTTGTCGGATCCCACATTCAAAAACACTCTTCCACATTCGCAAATCAAATTCAATGTCATTTCTTTGGTTTCTTTGATTGCAACTCACCTGACTGAGCGTCTGAAGTGTCATGAACTCGTTACTATAACACAATTCAAAACTAGGTACAAATACCGATAGAGATGATATTGAGCCTCTAGATCCACACCATTATCACTGCCGAAGCTATCGTTTCTATTCGTTTTGTTTTCAAGCTTCAAAAAAGCCATATTTTGAAGTGTCTTGCCACTTTCGCTTCATTTTTCTATTTGGACATTAGTGTGGTAAATAAGCGCCTATTCAGCATTTAAGGGAATCCCTCATTTCAAATGCATTGGGCTACATTCAGCGCAGTTTGAAAGACAACTGACTTGCTAGAGTTCTCCTTCCGTGTATCATCACTTTGAGAGAACCCACATCCCCAAAGTAGTTTAAGCGGAACACTAGCGGGGAGACAAAATTTTCGACCCTCTCCCCCACACTCACCCGTTGCTACTAGAGGGCCGAGGGGACTCGCGTATACCAAGAAAGGTTTCTAAAACACCCGCAGCATCCGTGGCGACAGCAGTGGTAGAGGGTGGAGAAGGTGTAAACGCCGCCATGCCATCAGGCACCTCCGAGGCGCGCAGGAATTCCGCAATATGCGAATTGGGGGGCGACTGCGGAACTCCACTATTGCTACCACCACTTCCGCCACCTGCAGCTCGCTTTGCCAAGAGGCCCATTTGCGGTCGCGAGGCTCCACTACTACCGTTGGGAGTGAGCGATGGGGGAGCCTGTGGTGGTAGTGCGGAGGTTGTAGGGGTCTCTACGCCTTCCCCTCCACTGCTCTCGTCGCCTGCACGACCCGCTTCGGTGAAGTGGAAGTCCTCCAAACCGTCGCCAGCACCCTCCCCACCACTGCTGGCGGTGGTGACACTGGACTCCGGGTTTGGATGAGTGAGGATGAAGGGCAACTCCAGACAGACATCGCTGAAAAGTGGATTTACAGGTAGAACGATCATATATGTGATAAGGTTTGAATTTTAACAATCAATAATGATTTTAAACTCATCTTGGATCAAAAGTAACACTGAGTTACTGGTCAAACCACAAATGGAATCTTGTCAAAGAATACCAGTTCAAAATAAATGCACTTTGACAAGACTGAGTATATTTATTGAGATGATTTCTTATAAAGGGGAGAAGCATGAAGTGAGAGGAGGAGCATTAACTGGTCATGTCTAAGCGTATTGTAAACCATTCGCTCCTGTAGATAATCAACCTGAAATGAAGAAGGCCATCAAGCTCACAGATTAATGCTCTTGGAGAGAAATTATATCCGCCACACGTATGGGGATACAAACTGATTACTGAAAGCATTTGTGTCTCTCATAAAAAATGTAATTCCCATCCTTCCCTATGGGGATGCCAATGTTACATACTGAAGTGACAGATTTTATACCTGATAGTGGACACTGCGAGGGATGTTCAAGTTAAGCAGATGCTTCTTGTCTCATAGGTTCGCTTCTTCAAAGGCTCACCACTGAGGCGGTACTATGCTCGGTAGTAGTAACAGCCGACACGTAAGCCTTAGGCCGCTCTAGTCCAGACATTACTCATGTAGACAGCAAGGAACAGTAGTAATGGTACGTGGTTATGAACGGCGCTGCTAACATCCCAAGTGCGAAACTTTAAGGCACAGTTTTGTCATAAGACATTTGAATGCAAATGCCTCTAGAATAGATATCCTATTTCCACCAATAACAAACTCAGACGTAAAGGTTCTGCTGCTAGCCCACAGCAGTGATATCTTGCAAACGAACAGTCAGAACGTAAACCTACACAGCTAATCGACCTAAAATCCGTCGTAAAATTGCACAGCACATTCACGAGTATGAATGAAAAGTTATCACGCGTGGCCATCAATAAATCACTCCGCAAGGTGTCCCAGGGCGGTTTGATTGTGCTGATATTAATTAAACGTGAGGATAACCGAATAAATAATACGGGGTAGTGGGTTGGAAAAGAAAAAAACGGTTACAGACCCAGAATGTCCGGTTGGATCAAACGACGTCTGTAATTTTTCGTACTAATGAATAAAATTCACTGCTTTACCAGTGGTTCATAAAGCTGACTGCAATATTTTAAATTTCTTTTAACCCTCAGCTTTGGTTACGAGCTTGCCAGAGCCCTACTATCGGCGTGCTCCAGAAGGCCCAGCAGCTGAGCCATGTCAGTAGCCTCCATCCCTTTTGTAGGTCGACAATGCCTATTCTGCCCTAGCATTTTGCCTTCTCTCGGCCTCACGAAAATCTCAGAGAGCTACATTGGTTGCAGAGGATGCTAATCCTTAGCGTGACTGAAGAAGGGCATGTGCTGCGGATGGGAGAAGCCTTGACGAGAGCGTTGAAAATGGCGCCCATCTCCTCCGAAAACTGCTCTGGTCTCGTATTCGGCAGGAATGCCATTAAAAACTGAAGCGACTGATTCTGAATAGGTTCGTTACAAAGCTGCATACAGTAGCTCCTCCTCCTCTCTAGTAACTAGATAGACCCAGATAGACATGGCTGAACAGAAGTGAAGTGAGAAAAAACTGACAAGGAAGGATAGACACGGAGTTTTATCCTCAAGTAACAATTTCAAATTATATCCTTCAAAAAATAACTCTGCCTTTAGGCCAATATTCTTACAACTAGCGGTGGAAATATTTGATGACCGGCACATTTCTCCTTCTCTCAATGCAGTGATCAATCAGGACGAAACTCTCCAGACTTAATAAAATCGTCAGGAAGACCGGTGATGTATTGGTTGCACGCAAATTCAATGACTGGTGTGACTATTATGTGGGTGCTTTTATCTTCCTTACAGCAACGACTACGTTGTGGTAAATGACGCGAAAGGATGACCAAGGAGTGCCGAGGGCGACGCTCAAAAGCGGAAAAGGGCTACGTAACATTTTGACCGTTCGTTTAAGTCTCGGATTTGGAAGTGAACATGATCTCCAGGTTATGCGAGTAGTCCTCCAAGCCCCTTTTTATTTTGGCAATGCACATTCTATCCGAATATTATGTCATTCTCCATTTTCATGAAAGTCTCTGGGAGCTATAAAGCCACCAATACCTAAATGACGACGCTTTGGAACAACAAATCAAATCTAAAAACACGCGATTCACTTTTTGAAACAAAATTAAGGGAATGAACAGGGAGAAGAACGCTACCAACGGCTTCTTTACATTTCTTTTTATTTGGAAATGAAGCAGATGGGAGGAGGACGCGCAAATCATGCTATCGGAGCATATCGGGTGGCTACTTGACATTGCATGCTAATGGGAGCCTCCACAAAAACGAAGATGGCTAAAAAATCCGCACGCCAGTTCCACTGAAGAAGGCTAAACAGTATGCTGGTTCTTTTACCCCGAAGACACACAGCCAGAGCCACCGGCATGAAGATCAAGTTCTGACAATGATCAAATTCGGAATTAAGGGAATTTCCTCACACCATTTAAAGCACTTTCTGTTACGGTACTCTACAATGATTAAATTTAGCCATATTTCAGTTGATCTTCGCGATGACGCACTCTACTTCATCCAATAAAAGGTAAAAGTGATAATTACTCCTGGGAAGTGTTGCCACATGACTGAGCAGGTTTCTAAAGGAGCTGAACAACATCGCTATTAATGGAAGAATTATTTTTGGATAAACTTTAGTCCAACTGTATTTAATTTCTTTATAGTCAGAAGATAACTTTTAAACCTGCTAATTAAACGGATGGTTAACCTGAATGGCTGACTCAGGCTTTTCACAACTTACGACTCCAACAAGATTAAACATTTCACTTTGGTTTTCAATGCCTACTCAGCAAACTGTCGACCACTAATTACCTGCTGGATCGCCCATACAATCCAAATTGTCCGCCATATCAACACAAATACCGATATAGCAGCATTTTGAGGGTCGAATTGGGAGTTTCTAATTTGCTCCTAACTACGTTGATCGTTTCACTGTCAAAAGAAAATGCAAAGTAGGGCCAAGAGATGGCAAAAAAGGATATTAACAACCATTTTTGGTGGAATTAATTTCAATCAAATGTAGAAGGTGAAATTGTTCGTCTACACATTTTAAATGAATTAAACTGGTCACGGGAAAGGCGAAAATTTCAGCCATTTGTTAATTAAGAGCGAAATGTCAAATAAACACACTTCACATTCTTCTTTGACTCCGCACTTTAACCTCCACCAGATATTCTGATAAGGTAGTTAGTCCAAACCAGAGGCGGAGGCACAAGTGCGTTGACAACGACAACTGACTTCTCCATCTCATCACCACAGGCATGGTTCGAGAATTCAGTCGAGCTTGAATGCTCAATTGGAGTCAGTGAGTGGTAATAGCGAGCAGTAGAAGAATTGGTTTTTGCGAAAAAAGCACAAAAAAGTGGTGACTGGACGAGGTGTTTGGAAAAAAATTTAATAATCACCTTCTTCGCTGTTTACAGCATCAGCGGCATAGGCATGTGCAGGGCGTGGCAATGCGGTAGACCTCAAATTACGGGAACGGGATCAAATGGGCAAGGTGACCCCATAATTTATGTAAGATTTCAAGCATTTGCTTATTCGAGAAAGCACAGAAATTCGTAGTCCAGGCTCTTCCTTAAGAAATGGTCGAAAGCACTAAACAGTTGGAGAAAATTCTAAAAATTTTTGCCTTTTCCCTGGAAAACCCGGCTACCCGACAGTTCAGTGTGCTGTTTTATCCTGAACAGAAGATGCTTTGGAGCCTTACTGCCTAACTTAAGTCCAACAGGAAGAAACCGCTCTCTGCCGTAGGGTTGGTAATCAGAGAAAGTTTGTGCCACGAACGCAAACTCAAGAGATAACCGGCGAAGAAACAATATTGCAGACTAACCTTTCCTGGACTAAAACGTCTGAGAAACAAAAGTCCATCAAAAGGTTCTAACCATGTTTAAGACCGCAAATAAGGTTCTTTTCGCTATCTTCGATATCAATAACCGTCAACAAATGTGGTCAAAAAAGACCTACTTCTCATGATTAAGAAAGATTGTTAACAAACTGAAGAGCAGCAATAAATAAGGGGGTCGCAGTAAATTTCATTCATATGAAGGGCATCTAAATCAGGGAGGCATAAAAACGCACTGACATTCCTGCTCACTTTGCCTGCTTCGAGGACACTTAAGGCTCCGCTTCTACACTTCCAATTGACGGCATGACCTCTATGCCGTGCTAGTAACCCTTTATCCCCTCTGTGCTTCGAGGGTAGGTATTCTGTCTTAGTATTATTTCTACTTCCTACTTCAGAGAAGACGCAGGGTGTCGCATCGATGGCAGCGGTAAGCAAACTCGATTCCAAAGGATGCGAGAAACTGTGACGTTTCCTAGTAAACTGTCTGAAACTGGCTTCTACATTCGGCATCCGCGGCGATCCCGTGTTCCACAGGAATGCTATTAACCAATCGCAAACCATCTGGAAAACTTCGTTACAGAGCCGTCTACGCCACCTACATGAAGATGTCAATTGAGTGAACACCCAATACCTCCCCATCCACCTCCCTGCTAGCTGGATAGAATCCAGGGAGATAGAGCTGGGCAGCAGCCACGAAACCCTATCCCCACGAAGTTGTTTTTAACCTCGCCCCTCACTCGATGACTACATTGGGCCAATGTTCTTACGACTCGCGATGGACATACGAGATGGGCATCACTCTCCTTTCCCCACCACGCTTCCAAAACAGGACGAAATTCCTGATCTAATAGAATTACCAAGAAAAACCAGTGACATTGCGCCCCGATACTGTTTCGGTTGCATGGAAATTTAATGACTGGTAGAGTTGGTTCGTGTTTTAGTTTCTGAAGCATTGACTACGTTTAGATGGCCGACGCTTGAGAGAGATGAGTCTTAAAAGAGGTGAGGGATCATGTAATGCTTTAAAAGTCTTTAACTCTTAGTTTTGGCAACAAGCTCCCTAGAGGCTCCGCAAATATACCTTCACCAGACGACATGGCCCTTGGACCATGTCAGTTGCTCTCATGCCCTTCTGTAGGTCAAGTATCACCTTTTCTCTCATCCTCAGGGAAGTCTAGAGGAGCTACAGCAATTACAAAGAAAACCTTACAATTTTATACCCAAAAACATGCTTACAAAATAAATAGAAACTAGAAGCAAAGGGTCCCTCCCTCCAATGAAGGCAAAGCGGATTTCGCCTATACTTTTCGACAATCATTATGACCAAATCGAAAAGATACAAGAGCTTGGATAACAAAAGTGTGACACCTTCCACCGTCGAAATTATCCCTCACCTCTCCTGGTTACTAAAATAGTACTTAAAAAGGACGCTACCTGTGTGAAAATTTGCCATACAAGTAAAAGTTTGTCAGGCCTGTAGCAGTCCAAACAATGGCAAAGCTCGATCTCAATTCCATGAAAGAAAGCAAACTAATCTGTGCATAACATTTTGTTCAATGGTTGCCTTGATCGAGTGGGGCCTTGTGTCATCCGTTCTTCCATCCCTTCATTTCATCTAACTCGTCAGGGTTTACGTAAACCGTTAACGATTGTTTATGGTTAATAAATTCTCGCAAGCGATGTTGATACGTTTGATCGAAATCAGAAAAAATACCGTCCGTATGAAAACATTTATAAGATTGAAATCGCGAAAGTTTTGCCTGAAAAAAAAATGATCATTTGAGGTTTGCTCGAGTTTCGACTTATGAAGAAACAAAACAGATGCGCCTAAACCATAGTAGAATTTCGTTAACTTTAACGACTTATTAAACGCAAAATTAAAAAAAACCACCGTATTCTTTTTTCTAAGGGGGAATAAAGAACCAGGCATAATTTGTAAAGAAATGATACAGGCACTCCAAAAACATAAAAAAATATCATTGGATGAACTTAGACAAACCGACATAACTTGAATTCTAAATTTGCTCAAATCGTAAAGTAACTGAACCCACAGATGCTACTAAGACTGACAAATTATCACCATGTGTGGATGTGGATGAGTGTTTAATTTCCATGACGTGGAAGAAATTCTCCCATGAAATAACGAACCTCCATTTGTTATTTCAACAGTGTATGGAGGAATGACAGCAGAGAAACGGTTAGTGGTGACAAAGTCCAGTTACCCTTCAGCGATTCCTGCTGCCGCTGCTGCTGATTCATCCCGTCTCAGAGACTGTCACGGTAGTAGCAGCAGTAACACCATGCCAACAGGCTCGCCCGATAAGTATACAATTACCATTCACTGATATTCCGCAATTCTCGCCCTATTTTGCCCTTTCCTCACAATTTCACAAACACTGTTAAAATTGCAAACAAGTCGGGAAAACTGGTTCAGAACTTGAAATCTCCCAAGTGTCCCCTGTTGGGGGAGGAAACCAGTATCATCAGAAGCCGGAGTAAAACCTAAACACTGTTCATAAGTGTAATGAATTAATCAGACATGCCCAAATGCAAGGGATAAGAGATTCTGCAAAAAAATAACTGAAACGTTGAGTCGAGTGAAGGCGATGCGTTGCCGCAGGCAGCAAATCGAACGAGCGAGAAGACTCCCAGACTGTGGAAGAAATTTCTCCCATATCGTGAAAAGATTATGGCTGGCAATGTTAAAAACATCGAACTCGTCTCGTGAGTTATCTTCAAAAACACCAATAAATGCATGAAATTGTGTTTGAATCAATAGGAACGATGGTTTTGACATTTCACTCTTCGTAAATATTGATTGATGTGTACTTTCAAAGCTCTGCATTAGCAATTGAATAATGCCAAAAACACAGTTTCTTCGAGGAAAAGGGGAGAACACCAATTTTGACAACCAACTATGCTCATAGTCGTTGCGCTTGTTCGGCAAGTAAATGGTTATATCGTCGACGAATCTCGGCAAACCAAAGAAAGTCATTTCATGTTTCCCCACTTCCTCACTTATGCTGGTCCAAATTTGGACGCTGAAAAGAGTAAATTTTATTAGCGAGAATGGTGCTTAAAAGAGGCGGCCTGGGTTCCGTTGGGACGCTGCTCCTGCCTACGCAACTCGGAAGGGAATGACCGAAAATTTGAATGATCATGTCATCTCCTCCTCTCCTTATTCCAAACACTTACACAAATCGAGTGGATCGCTGAGAGTACGCACACGATGAAGTCTGTCAGGACTAGCATAAAGACCATATCAAAAACCAATTCAGTGCCAGGTTTGTGGGAAGATACGCGGACCACATCCTACATCCATATTAACCTGAAACTAACAATTTAATGTCCTCCTTCCCCCCCAAAGACATAAGAGATTTTTACAGAAAGTCATGAATAGAGGCGAACCATGAAATTGTCACCTTCCTACTCCATAGGTGAACACATGACCGCTACGAGTTGAGATGAGGAAGTGCAAACGTACCTCAATCCAAATCCCAAAACGAGACGAATCTTGACCTTGTACTGCACGACAATACCCAGAGCCTCTCGAGAGGAGTTAGTGGGCACGCTGAAAGATCAACCAAGGTGTTTGAGTAAATTCATAAACGCTATTTATCAATTCTTAAAAAAATAAACTACAGGCATTTAGGACAGTTTCAAATTCCAACTTCAAAAATCCATTCTAGAAATTTCGGTTCGTCTACTTCAAACAAATTTCTGCCCTCCGATCTACCTGTTTCAAACAGCATCAACAATGAATGTAAGCTGAATGTCGAAATTCTAGACCATTCGACACCATATCAAGTGACAGCGAAATTAGTAGAACAGTATGTTGGGGAATTCTGCAGGCAGCCAAAACAGTGAACAACCGATATGCTCACCAAAATCTTCTGGCAGAAAACGTGATACATCTCGTGTTAAGCTAGAACGACGGTGAGATCACGTCTTGAATATTTACACACCTACACGAGCCATTTCACTCTCCTGCGTTTCCACCATCCGCTCAACGCTAATGCTAGACTCGCGGTAACTTAGCCCTGCCGATTAATCCCACTTATTCGTTTAATATCCGACTTTTCATTTTATCTTGCCAACACTGAAGGCTCGCACCAAATTAGTCTACCAAAGGCACGCTAAGTAAGAACCATGCCATCCATTACTAACCTATTCAAATCATCAGTAATGCTAACCAAATCTTTTCGGACGCGGAAGCAACAGCTGCGTTCAGCCTGGGCCCCCCTCAGTAAGACTAGAACTGTCCGTCAAAATGTAAATTCACAGTAAAAACACCACCTAATGAGCTAAACTAATGCCTACTAGCCAACCTCCCTCACTTCCTTTGTTGATGCATGTCTTTTCTGAATGATTTTAACACCGAAAATGCCTACCAATTATGAAGATAGGTGCTGCAAATCAGAGGGAGGGATACAGCTAACGGTAGTTGAACATGAAAGAACTCTAACCTCACTCCTTGGGTTTCATTAATACTTTGCACTAAATTTCAGGGCAGCGGCATAGCAACAGTTTCAAAGAACCTTTTACCGATTTGAAAAACATCTGCTATTTTGCAAATTACGCAGTAAATTTAGCTATTGTACTCCGATAGAGCATTTTCGATGGCACTTTTATGGCAAATGAACCACTAGAAAGCAGCATTCAACCAACGATTTAGCTCTAGTAAAGATAGAAAGTGGTTCGCTTCCAGTAGTCGTAAAGACTTCATTAAGCCTTTTAGTTTAAAAATAAAGGCGTTCTATGCGTCTAATTGTTCGTAAACATGTTATTACTACTAGAAAACTTCCATCATGGAGTCAACTTAACCTGTCTGGAAGCTTAAGAACTGCCTGGAGAGGCCATTTCCAGAAAAGAAATGAACTGATTGGCAAGAGCAGAAGAGCCCTCATAAGCTTCAATGTATATGAAGGCTTCCTTAAGCTCAATAATCACGAGAGTCAAGTTTCCAACGAAAACAAAAATTCAAGCGATCAAGTCAAAAATTGGCCAGTTCCGACGCTTTTGTGTCTCTCATTCTGCAGAACGAAATTACATAGAAACTACCTCCAAAAATCGTCCAGAAATCTGACAATCTATAAAACAAGGCTTAACGGCTTAACTGTTGTTAATAAAGTAAACACTAGCGGCGCCATTTTTACCGAACTAACACCTTATCGGATCCTAACTGAGCCAATAGAAAATGGATATCTGGGAAGGCCTCTCGTCTGCCTGTTGGGAAAATAGAAATGTACAAGGCAAGAGAATGGTTTTGTGTGTTATTTTGCAATAAAAATGATGGTTTCCAGTAGAGATCCTCCTAAAGTAATCTACTCATTTTCATCAAATTCATTTCCAATGGAACAGCCACATCGTGATTTCCACTTTTATGAGTTCTTCCCTAGAAGCAAAGACCTAACCCTGGCCTACTCCTTTCCTATTTCATTTTTATTGCGAAACTATCGATGGCGATTCGCATGAAGTTGTTCAAGCGATAGTTATGACCTGGAAGAATGCCAGGGGAATACAGGGGAACATTCATCGCCGCAACTCGCAAGAAGTCTTGGCATGTTATGGCATGAACGCTCAAAATAAGGGGAAGATAGCAGAGGATACAGCGAGGATTATCATACTAACAGAGTGACGCACCTCTGTGACTGATAAGCCATGCAAATAAGCGTTAGAATGCATCATCAAGTCATTCCACCAAACTGTATATTGACAACTAGATGGGCTTTTTGGCCACCTGATAGAATAATTTCAGCTTCTTAGGAAGGGTAAGTACCCCTCTTCTCTGGTGCTTACAAAAAGTTCGCGAAACCTCCCAATAGAGAAGGCAACCACTGTAGACTGGGCAATGTCATACCAATAGTGTAAACAAATGCAGTTTGAATGTACAAATTAAGTGCCAGATAGTTGGCGCCTAATGGTTGGGAAATGAAACAGCTGCATGATAGAGTGGAAGCAAGATGAAACCGATTTCTATTGGCTTAATCAATTCCAAAATCGGTGTTCAAATCAGTGACAAGGATTTCGAAGTGAAACGTCACAAGTGAAGATCTCAAACCTAATCGTCACCAAAATGTGGATCACTTAGTCTTTAAAAATTTTGGCAGTCACGAGTGGAATTAAGAACCACGCAATTTGCTTAACACTGAAAAATTCTCAACTCGTTACTCAGCCCCCAGAGGTGGTGGAAATCCCATCTGCTCCTTTATTCAAGAGGTCAGGAAGTGGTTCATCTGACATGGCAGTGTCATGTTCCCCTTTTTAGACCTCACTTCAGAACTGAATAGGATTGCAGACGATTTTAAAGATTCAAAGAAGGCGTATAAAATTATACTGTCTTTAATAAAAAAGAAGTCGAGACATCAAAACTTGGCAGCTAACAACCTTCCATTCCTTATTTAAAAATAGACATAAAATCTCCTACAAGTGCACGAGATTATGAGGCGGATAAGTAACCTTTCAGATTTAAAGGACAATATGGTTATCGAGGAAAGTTTCACTCAACTTGAAACGCTAACTTGGACATAAAGCGCTACTGCAGGTCTCTATCGCGTACTTTGACCGGATTATCACACTTTTCAATTGTCAAACACATCAGAATACTCAGACTAAGTCATAGTCGGGAAAATCAGATATTTCGTACTTGAGGCTCGAATGACAGCCACTGATATGCCTAAGCAATTCAAGTAGTGGCGTCCTCAAATTCCACTTTCAAGAGACACGCTTTCAAAGCCAAATTAAGTTATCAATCATGCAGGTGGGACTTCAAAGTTGACTAAGGACGACGTCAAAATCGAGGGAAAGAGAAGGGATGCGATACTTCGTTCTTCATCTTCATTGATCCTATAGCTAAGAGCTTTATGACTACAAATTAAAAAAGAAATCCATCTACTGTTGAAATATTCCGCCTTCCTCTGGCCTCATTATTATCCACAGATGGTACGCAAAGAAACTGTAGTCTTTTCAGACATTTGTAACCCTTGCACGACTCAAATTTAGAAAATCTCAATAAGATAAAAAATG
This sequence comes from Taenia solium, assembly GCA_001870725.1. Classification (NCBI taxonomy): domain Eukaryota; kingdom Metazoa; phylum Platyhelminthes; class Cestoda; order Cyclophyllidea; family Taeniidae; genus Taenia; species Taenia solium. Next base: position 27,260 of record MIEF01006846.1, read on the forward strand.
TCACCTTTGATGATTTAATAACACAGATTTCAAGTGATACAAAAGATGCCTCTCAAAGCATCAGTAGGACAGGCTTCACATCGCCGCAAATGATGGCGGGAGCGGGATTGCATTTGGAAATCCTGCACCCTCAGGCCAAATACTACTTGAGGCCAACGCACACCTCGTGCTCAATAATTTAATAACGCAGACTTCCTCAACTTAACAGGATGCACCGGTAGTGCAGACTTCTGCAAATTCAACGCACATGGTCGAGGAGGCAAGATTGGTGTCCTCGTTTTTGAGATCACCGTCCAGCGCTAGACCCGACTTGTCCCGATTGTCCACCAGGAGGGGACAGAGGCGATACACTTTGCACCAGCCTGTTTGGCTCGGCCATATGGGAAAGCCCTCTCTGTGAAAAGAAGGTAGAAGAAAAGATAACAACCGACATAGTCCACTGATTAATAATCGGTTAGGCGTTCTGATTTTGGTTGAGATAGGAAACCTATTATCAGCCTTCCGAGGCTATGAGACCAAGCAGTTCCCTGATAGACTCAAAATGCTATAAGCTTCACACCTTGTGACACTCCATCAACTAGTGCTACAGTGAGATTGTTTTACTTTTAAAAAAGACCAATTAAAAGCTTTCATCCTGCCTGATTATGACATTTTCAGGCCTTTGATCATACAGCTCGTCCCTCTAGCCCTCCATCCTCCCTATGCTTCCATAAAAAGTTACTTAACGACTCCTACGTGTCATTAAATCTTCAAAAGTAAATCTGGCACTCCAGTCCTAGGTCTCTTATTTTGAAGCTGCGAATTTAAATACTAAAACGTTATGTATGTATGTTTCAAGATGAATGGTTTTACTAGCAACCACTTTCGCATTCCAAGCGTAACAGGCCACAGAACAGGAGACAAGCCCCGAGAAAACTCCAATAGGGCGGTCAAATAGGAAAAATTCACTGGGCATGAAGGCTGTTTTTTTGGGGATGGGAGCCTCCCAAAGACCGCACTTCGTGGCACTTTCAACACCCAAGTCTGAACGAGTTAGCTCTGTTAAGGAGGCAGCAAATGCGTGCAATGAATGATTCACCGTCTGCAATGATTGTTGTTTACACTTGTTTTTTAACTAAACGCTTCACCAGCGCCTCAGGGGAGGGCCAACGACCACCAGTCTAGGCCTTTTTCGGATCTTAACAATAATTCCAACCGTCATTAGCTTTTCCTTTCCGATTTAATTCGAATTTCCGCAATCAAATTCGCTGCAAATACGTGACTTGCCAAGATACGAAATGCAAAGCGACACCAAAAATATGGCGCTGGTAGCGAACGTATTAATAAATTCCACACGCGCAATAGGTTCTAGTGATATTCAACATTTGTCAAACAACTTAATTGACAATAAGCATGTTGTACTGGAATAAAAGCAACGAAATACCCCCATTTTAGACCAAACTCGTCCTAATTCTAACAGCTAACACAATTTGGGCAAAACATGATCAAACAAGGCCCAACGCAGGTCAATAGATATTTTTTCAAGTCCCAAGAAGTCAAAATAACAGTGAATTGAGTCCAACCTCACTAACCGCTCAGGAGAAGCAATAATGAACGCAGGTGCAACCAATGGTCTCGCGTCCATAAAGAGGAGTGAACTTTTGCTGAGGAAGCAACAAATACCTTTAACCCTACTAAAACTACCGGTTCAAAAAAAGGGAAAAACGGGCTTCTATTGTCAAATTCATATTCCTCATCCGATTCAGAGTTGTCAAGTAATTACGAAAGTGGTGCGAATTTTAGCACAACTCGTTCACAACTTGTTAAACCCGTAGGGACGAGTAAAGTATACGGTTGGAAGTGTTGACGGATGCGTCGCTTTATCAGTTCGGTATTCCACATCGTCCCCCGACTTTTCAAATTACACATCATCGAATAACGGTAAAACTGAACTGACAGATCCAAACCTGCCTGGTTCGTTAACTGAGTTTAATTCGGTTACAAAGTTATAAAAGCCTCTTGACAAGATCGTTGCACAGTATTTAGGAAAACGGGTGGCAGAACAAACTGACTAATAAATAACTTGATTCTGACACTGGAACTCCATGGCGGGAAATCTTTTTACCATTGATGACGAAGAGTTGTGGGTTGCTAAGACCAGCATCGAGAGCAATCGCAAATGACAAAATGACTTGTTTAGACCTGAATCAAATAAAAGTCGTAGTCTGCTAGACAAATCTTCACTTCTCTTGTGCACTTTGCAAAAAGTGTCATGCATTTTAGATTCCTGGCTAACCGACCGACTGATTGACACGTGATGAGAAATTACCACTGTTTTTGCGTACCAGTTAGTTCAACAAACAAGCACACCATTGGTTACTCGCAAACAATCCAATGCCCAAATACTACACCACACAAATCACACCTCCCTTCGAGGTACGCAACCCTTCACCCTCAGAGGACAACCCTTATTCCCCACAAATAGTCCACTCCCTGAGAGCCAAACAATTGCGGTTCAGGTCTACTTAATGGAGCTCGACGCAAACATGTGAAGGAAAAACGACTTTCGCCCGATAAACAGCCAGGACGAGTCAAACAATTCAAAGTAAGCCCACCTCTCAATCTCACAAAGCAGTAGAGAACCTCTTACGTCCCTCCGCAAAACACCCACGAGACCTTATTTCGCACTCTCCGTATTATTTACCGATAATATTTTACCCGACTCGAAGCGATTATCGCCTTTTCTTGGCCCAATCGCTAAACGATAGCCAGCGAAGTGAAGGCATAAAATGGAAAGGAAAAGGACAACCGAAATGGAAGTGGTTAGGGCTTAATTTTTTGCCTCCAGAGACAAACAACATTTGAAAGTGGGATTCGCGGCTAGCTTCCCCGCAACCATTTCAACAGATAGAATTAATTAAGCAGCTTTTTGTTATTTTCGTAATCAAAACCACACAAATTTGTTCTGCCGCCCTACAGTGTATGCAAAAAAACGGACCAGGAATGTACTTGCATTTGGAGACGGCTTCGAACGGATTGCTTGAATGAAGCAGACTTTTGAAGCGTTTAAATCCACTTCTTCTTTCAAAGAAAAGATATATTTTATTCAAAACTTAGGCTAAACAAAGAAAGTGTTCTTAGGATTCACCGTCGAGCAAAATGCAGGCGCCATCTTCAGGTTACTTGGTTGCTGTTACAGATGCAAAATTTGAAACAAAAGGACGAAAAAAAGCTGCTACCTTTAAGATGATCAAGTATCGCTAGCAAGTTTGCTTGCGCCTTTAGGTCACAATGGTTGTGAATTTACAATTTAAAACGATCAAGCAAGTTCTGATTAGGGTGTTACAAAAAGCACGATCTGATCACTTGCGTTGTAAATCAGTAAGTGGCACTAGAATGACTTTTAAAACTTTTTCATTCTTTTACACCATGCGATGATACATAGGCAAAAGCGAAGCAAAACCATTAAAACCCCCTACCGACACACTCGCCACGAGCGTCAGGCATATGTGACAAGTATTATTTATCGGTTTATAATGCGATTAATGCAAAGAGATATGTGTAAGATACCCCTCCCCCCCATCCGAGGGGAGCGATCGAGTATTGGCGCCGCATCTGAGCTACTAGGAAAGAGCCCTCCGAGAATGTGGAGGAGAATGTTAAATGGAGCGTCCTACCTAACTTCAAAAGGGGTTAAGTGTTGCAGTGATGACAGTAACATATCTGAAAAAGGGCATGAACAAGGGTGCGCACCCCAGAAGAAAACAATTGTCATTTAATGGGGAAGGAGAGAGGGAGGCAATGAGGGGCAACGTGAATAACTTACTCGGAGTTAATCTCGGCGACGTTGCACTTGTAATGACTCGCGTTAGGAAGACAGATGACCGTGTACTGTCGCACTGAAAAGGCCAAACGCAATAGGGGACGATGAGAGACACTTACATTTCCACGTACACACAAGAATCGGCTCTTCGCTTTTCACCTTCTTTGGAAATTTCACCGCTATTGTTTTCGAAAATGGGAAAATTTATAAATGGGAAGATGCTGTCAGGAAACCCAGACCAAGAAATCCACAACGTCATTAACGCAAATCGCTAAACATGCCACGTTTTCTTCGATTTCCAAGTCAGGAATAACGTGGAGATTGCCAAGTCCTTGACCAAAATATTCACTCAAGAGGGGTTATACGTGATTCGGCAGGACTACTCTCCAAGCTAGATAGTTGAAAGAATTCACGATTATGATGGACTTTCCACACTTAGTTTTCCAGCTCTACGGGATTGAATACTTTGTTCGAGGTGGCGATGGAGAGGGCTACCGGAAAACAAGCCTATAATACCAAGAGCTCTTCAATATCGGCCAATAAGGATACCAAAGCTGGCCCGAATGAAGGCCGATTAAGAGAAGAGTGCAGTCGACTTCGACGCTGCAGCAGGGTAGATGACGGTTTTATGAAACCAGTCTTTGCCCTGTCCATTTAAAAAGAATTTGCCACAAAATTTCTAACAGAACGTCCACTTTCGCAACTATTAGCGTTGTCTCCTCTAAACAGCAGCAACTTAGAATAACAAAAGCGAACTTTTCTAGCATAATCCATTTCATGCAGGTTGTTCACATCCGAATGCACCCTCTAATACCCCCGATCGGGTGCTAAAAAGAGAACTACAATGGTAATGCCATTAATAATGCCCATCTCTACACACGGTGGTCGGTGCACTCATCGTACGTGGGCCAGACTAAACCCAAATAAACAATAATCCTTCAGAGCCGTTTTTTGATACCTCAAAGCAAAGTTCTCTCACTATTCCAACTGGCCCAATCGACAGAACGCCAGCTGCCAGAAAAAAAGGCAAGAAAACAAACAGCCAACATAGACCCACGGTGGTCTTATTTCAAAACGAAGGTATCATCACCAAGAGGACTTTAAGCGCGAATATAGACAATTAGTGCTGAGCATGGATGTCTTAGACAATTTCCTACGACGAAAAAAACATGAAACTTGTACTTGCAAAGAATTTTATTAAACAACACTGTAAATCGCAATCTTGTTTGTAAATGCGGCGCTAATAATGGGCAATAAAAAATAATCATTCTAGCTTCCCAAAAAATAGCCAGAAAAGCTGCATCTCTCATTCATAAAGCTTATATACAGACTTTTAACAAATGTATTTATTAAAGGGAACGACGAGGAGCCCTCTTTCCTTGAGAAAACGAGTGGATAGAGGATCAAAAAGTGCAATTAACTTCAGGAGACGATGGCAAAGGGACGTATTGATGCGATTAATAACAAGCTCGGTTTTTAAATTTCTCCTGGAAGCGGCAGATGTAGCGGAGCACAGATTCGTCCCCACTAGCACGAAAGTAACGCTACCGGTGTGACAGATACAGAGCCCTCCAGACACAGCGGACCACAGCCACGACCATGAATGATGAAGAAGTAACCTCACAATCACTTCCCGAAATGATAATTGAAATTGATGCAACTCGATGAGAGATGAAGAGGAGTACCTAGAACTACCTCTGCTAGGCCCAGATAGAGTACCAAGGATCACATCTTTACGGAAGCGATTAAAATACTACTTGGTCCCATCAACATTGCTGCAATAGCCAATTTGCCTCCTCATCAGTTTACAAAAGATGCATCATAGCCTCCAAAACTAAGGAGAATAAATCGTACGCCCAAAAAGTAAGCGTCAGCTCAAACAGGATTTAATCACATCAGCGATAAGATAGTTGAAATGAGTAGGATAGTTCTGCCGTGTCAAATGACGAAAAACCAAATTCAGGGGAAATAACAAGCCACAGCTAAGTGAGGTTCTTGCAATAGACTGATTTCTTCAAGCCAACAGCTATTACCACGTCGCTACTGAATAAGCTAATCAGCTGCTCAAGATATCAAGCATCCTTCTCGAACCGAGTTAAAAAATTCACCCGTTTTGTAATTGGCTCTAAGCCCCTTTGAAAAGTACAAGTGAATCCTCACGAAGAAGACATAAGGTGGGTAACACTAGAACACACACAATGAAGTGGTCGTAAACTTGTGCTGGTCCGGCGATTTCAAATGAAGGGGACGGCTATTTCAACTTGCGGCTTGGCCCCCAACCTGAGCACGTAACTGCGAGTAAGGCGATACTTTGAGAACTGACGGACAGAGAGACGATTAAAGAGCCGAGTAAGGTGGCCAAATTCAAAGGTCTTGACCAGTAAGAGGTGTCCAGTCAACAGAATTTGTGGTTACCGTTCGAATATTAATCACTGATGTCTTTAGTGACCTTGTGATTAGTCAATGCGTCGTTTCGATCTATGAGGAGAATGAGACATTTTGGTTCCGTTTCTTTTCAATGTCAATGTCTTGTTGCCGAATAAACTAATAATGACGACTAACTTAGTCAATAATGAGGCTAGAAATTTAAAAAGACAACTTACCTATCAACTTGATCTTTTTGACAGTTTTCGTGGAGTTGTTGTCCACAAGCACATTGACAACTATTGATTCGCCATGGAAGTATTTCTAAAAGAAGTAGATGGTAAATAAGAGTGTGTGTAAGCAAATACGCCCCTTCCTGTCTCCAACTAATCGCTCACCACATTGGTGGCATGGCAATCCACTCGTGATTCGCACAATATCATTTCCACCAGTTCTTCTGTGCGCTGATAATAAAGCAGTCTCCAGACTTATACACAATCTCAATTTTGCCAACTGAATAGCATACCACAAATGTGGTAGATGAATGAATTTATGAAGACTCGTAAGTGGAGGGCTATAGCAATCGGGTCGAATGTTCGTGACCGCTAAAATTTCGGGTTCCGTGTTATGCACAGGAAGGGAGACCAAAATTGAACGAAGCGAAATCTTCCTCAGCGAAGTTCCTGCCATATTTTATGAACGTACTTAATCATGATCATGACCTGAAAACTCGACTCAGTTGCAGAAAACTAGGATGGCTTGAAAAAATAACATCCTGGACACAGTTGCTGAAGTACATCACTTAACCTTCAGAAGTGCGCTAATGAATGTCCAACAAGACATTCGTAATTTGAAAATAATCAACATTTATTGGAATGCATAAAATAAATCACTATAGATGGATCTAAAAGTCTTCTCATCAATGGAGAGAACTATTGCGTGTCCTATTTTCCTCTTTTGCTCGATTACTGTACAAAAGTCGAAGCAGAGGAGCGACCACAGAGAGCACTAAGGTTGGAAGGTATGAAGCAAGATGGTATGCGGCCACGCAGAACTTTTCAATCGCCTGTACTGCTCGTCCCCCAACTCTTCTGCACGTTGATAATAAAGGTACTTCCATACATTCTTATATAGTGCACCCTCGAAGGGCAACTCAAGATAGCCACGTCAACGAATGCTCTCCCCTTTACACCGAGATAAAGGGAGCAAGTTCTGAGCATTTCAAAGGTCAATTCATCGATTCAGCATCGACGTAAATAAGATGAAAGCAAATTTGCTTGCAATGATCTAGGTACACCACACCGCCTCGGTGAAACCGCAAATTGAACTAAGCCTTGAGCCCATAAAGGCCTACTAAAGTCACACATTTGCTCATGCAACAAAGCCGGTAGTTATCCATCACATAGGCGGAGTTTTGATGATCAGATGAAATGAGAGGCTGACCTGCTTGTCGAGGGAGGCTTCGACGCGCAGACTGCCTAGACTCATGAGGAAATCGCGAATGACCTCTGCTGTTGGTTGAGGGCCTGCTTCATCGGGCGCGAAGGTCAACTTGCGCACAATCATGCGCACCGAGTTTCTACACATCGGGAGAGAGAGGGGAAAGAGAGCAGTTAAATGCTTCAATGTGCCGCCATACATTATTCAGCTATTACAGCAAGCGCTATCCAAAGCAACCTATCTAGGTAAGGAGCTAACATCCCAAAGATTGACTCAATACCTAGAGACCATGCTGATTGGTACTGCTGCTATGCATCCAATTTCATTCCTCTAGAGCTCAGTGGCATCCGCCACCTTGATTCTACCTCGGACTCCCTACGCGACTCACCCAGGTAGTTGAACGACACGAGGGGTGCAAACTAACCACCTACATCCACGCCACCATGGACACACATTCAAAAGATCAAAGATTATCCGTCTTCTACGGAGGAACGATGGAGTGATGACAAGGTTCACCACAATCGAAGACTGCTAACCCGATACTTTGTGGAGGTGAATTGGGCGGGTAAGGAGACAAAACCTTACGCACATATTCAGGCCGTGATTACATCCGACAACCTCCCGTCATTATGAAAAACACTTGTTAAAAATATTCTACTTTTTGCTTCATGAAGGCGTTGAAAAACCCTTCCAATATTTATTTATTTATTTAACCCAGTACCTTCAATGTTATCGCTAGATGTGATAACATTAACCATTGTTGTCACTGGTTTACATGTAACTTACTTTTGACGATAGGTAATCTCACTGTAAATTTCAGAGATCCAACGACTTGATCTTACCTTAAGCTTTGCCTATTATCTGATTCGGCCCTTAACTCCTAGGGTTTCCCTGCGTTACTGATCTGTGAATCTGCAACGGAACTCATATTCGAGAATAAGACAGCCAGATTGAGAACGGACCACAAACTGAGGTATAGAACAAAGGTAGTGATGAGTTACTCATACCCTAATGACTTGATGTTTGATATTTTGCCTCACGATGCTGTGAATAAGGTCCGATGGGAGTAGTTGAATTAATAAAAAAGACATTCACCCTCAATAACAATTGAGAAAAACGTTGATGGGGTTTAAGTGCATGATAAACAGGAATGGGGAGTAAAATAGGGAATCATCCAACATTGTCCAGTCATTAAGAGCGAGCCGTACTGACACGCACCCCCCAAAATCCATCGCCACAGCAAGACAGAATAGCTTTCTCTTAATCTTTACTTGTTTACTTCAAGGGCTCCCTACAACACAGAGCACTTTCACATTGCCTAAAATTATCGTTGGAGTAGTCATGCACGCCGAACCTTGTAGCTGCCGGCTTGCATCAATTTCGTTCTTCTGCAAGTCCTCCACTCTTAGCGTCTAACACATCTCGGATACGATTGAGACTCCGGCTACTCGATGTTTTGATCAATTTATGCTGCCAATTCTGGGACAGAACTCACATTTAAAAGCATTAGGAAAGCAATATAAATAGGAGAGTGGTCTCCAACCAAAACGTGAGCCGCTTATAAATGTAGTGCGGGCACAGTCGCCAACGACATCTGCCGAGAGTGTAGGGTTTCAGGAGTGAAAGTAGCAAACATCAGCATTCAATGATGAAGGAAGAAAAGTCAGTACAACACAAATGTGACAATTTCTCCTTTGACATCTGCTCCTTTAAATCAGGACCCCTTGGATCCATCGATTACCATTAGCTGCTGAAACAATACCTCACATCAAAATCAGAAGCTGTCGAAAAACGTGTGGCTTAATATTAAACAAATTCGTTCAAATTTAGGGCTTTGACACCTTTATCCTTGATCACAACTCAGGGCAACCCCGTGCGGAAATCACGATTTCCGACTAATTCCAAATTGAGCATCGTAAATTATCAGCCTGTCCTTAGTGTCATTTAAAAAAACGTTTTTTTTGAAGTATTTCAAAACGCTTTACTAGAAACCAGTAAGTTGATCCGGTGTGTAAGCCTAGCTACTTCCAAAGATGGATATTTCATACACCACTCTCCGTCAATTTTTATGATAAACCATTTACTTCCGCATACGACTTTATTGCTCATAATAGAAAATATAACATTTGTGGTGCATGGTGGACGACAAAACGATAACTTGGTGCAAATGCGTCACAAATGGGATTAAAGTATGAAATAGCACGTTTCTATTTGTGCCTTATTCCATAGACAAAAGGATCTTTCATCCAGCTGCTGTGAAATCAAAGCAAATTTATAGTTCACTTAACATAATCCCTCCCCTTCTTAACATCGCCTACCATGCGTCTGTGATCTTTGGTTGGACGTAATAGCCAAGAGAGAAGGGCTTCGAAAATGCGAGCTCTTCATTAAAAAGTGAAACATGAAAATTCGTCAATGACCAACAATTGTGGCCAAAAACCCGGTCTTCCATGATCCAACCTCTGCACTGATAATGTGCAGCTTTACACACTCGATGCTTGACTAGAGTTCCCGTTATTCTCTGCATTTAAAAAAACCTACTTTAGAACTCATACGCCTTACGAGGTCAGCAAAGATGGCTTGAGCGCTAATGTTAAGGGTAGTACGAGGAGATGCATCCTAACGCTTAAAGTCTTGCAAAAAGCACCTTTGCTAGCACTGGTGCATTAAAGGGTGCGCACTTCTCAAGGAACCGAAGAAAAACCCATAAAAGGTAACGAAAAGCTACTAAAAACAAACCCACATTTAGTAAAGATATGTATTATAACGAGTAATTGAACGAGACCGTAATTAACTGGCCTGAAACCACCCATGGAAGCAGTGAGGCATGAGTAAGCCTCGAACATGGCTGGATAGTACCGAAGTAGAGGGAAAGGACAAAGTCTGACTGCAACTGCGAGAAGTCACTTGTTATCATGCATCAGGGTTACAAAAAGCGAATAGAGCATACAAAATGTGGTAGCTAAAGACATTGTGAAACCTCGACCCATGCACAACAAACGTTATAGCAAGGTTAACAAAGGTGAACCTGGCGAAATTCATGCTATGCACAAAAACGGCTAACCTTAGAAGTTTTCTTGCTGTGATTCAGGTTATCCCTACCATGGGCAAGAAGCGCCAGGAATGACGCTCGAAACGAGGCTGAGTTTATGTCCTTCTTATGTTCACATGTGCTTGGCTCTTTAAACTTCTGCGATTCGACATTAAACTATGCAACGTTGCCAATGAGGCAAACACCAAATATCGTACCCCGCTAAGTTTTTGAAGATTGAGGTTATTTTCTTCAATTATTTGCCTCTAACGCGGGAAAAAGTAGTTCCATTACCATTTTCAAATTTTGGCTTATATTCTAAACCGTAATCTCGCTTCGTACGACGGCATGATCCAAAAAAACTCAGCATTCATGCCCTATAAAAACTACCCCTGTGTTGTAGCTTGACCATTACCAAACAGGAGAGTTAACATGCGAAAATGAACCGTAACGATCAACTTCCCTAGCTTCAACCAAAAATGACATGTAGTAGTGCCATACGGACGTCCGTTAGAAGCCGGGGCCAGTTATGGATGATTGCAGGTCCTCAGCTCAAGAGATTACTAATAAAGAGCACAAAACACTCCGGGCGAAAAATCACCTATGATGACAAGGGCAGTCAAACACTCAAGTCAGTCGACCGATTCCCGTTCACATTACAGTTTACGAAGAGTTACTGTGAGAATGCCTTTACTCGACTAAACGCACCACTTCTGCCAAGCACAAAGTGTACAACCACTTGCCATATCAAGATATGGTAACAGATAGGCAAACACCACAGCAGGTTAGTGTGGTTATACATTCTCCATGGCTTCAACGCAGTCATTAACAAAAAAATAGTCTATCACTGATGGTTTGCCTTAGAATTCCTGTGAATCCTGTAGCCATGGTTTGGTTGGATCCAAATTAGACGATAGCTTAGGGAAGCAACAAATCAAATGAAACATTCCTGACAATCCTTGATCAAATAATTGCTGATGAGGTGCAAGGCGCCCCAGATGGTTGAACGAAAACTTTAAACACGAGTCTAGTTTTAAAGCAAATCTTATCTCCCTTTTCGACCGCCACACAAATGATTAGGGTATCATGGAGATATTAGTCCCATTGCTTTAGCTTCTAACCATAGGAATTATGAAAATGAATTCTTCCCAAATAACATCAAACCTTGCATACTTAAAATCAAGAAGAGTACACCACCAACGCTTAAGAGTTACTATAAAGAGGGGAGAGGAATCTCAAAAACGATCAATTATTGACAAGAACATAAATCTCCTTCAGTGGGTGCTATGAAGCACCGAAGAAAGTAGGGAAAAATTTATGGGGATTATTACTTCCCACCCCACATTTTCCCAAGGGGTTAGAGCAAACGTGGCGTTCGAAATTAATCCATTTGAGACAGTTGTCCACCCCTAAGTCCAAAAGGGAACTCAAGAGACACAAGTCTGCTACCTCGCACAACCCGCATGGCTTATGAGCAGGTGGCCGAAAGTATGCACAACCATGCTTTCCTTCCTAGGTCTTCTGACCCCAATATCGCTACCAAAGAAGTGCACTGCGTTTACCCTCCGATCACGATGAATTTAATAATGCATCTTTCTCAAATAATCTTGAGTGATTCTTCGTGTTGAAAGGCAAGTAAGAACTCATTATGTCCGCCATTAAGATATTCCCAAGGACATGGAAAAAAGGAACAATGCCAACGAAAGTGGAAGCGTCTAGGTGACCCATTATTAATGGCAATCGAGATAAATCAGAAGGGACTATGTTACGAGTTCCACATTCCGCACAAGATCTAATTATGAAGATATTTGGTATTCGTTTAGACCTGTCTTGAGGGGAGCCATACACACCTTGGCAAGGCCGAGCCATTTCATACAGCACGCAACGATGTACATCATAGCCTCCCAATTCGCTTTAGGTTTCACCAAGAGCTAAAGTTAGGTGTCAAGTGCGTAATTAACGAAAAAAACTGAATTTCGATAAAACTGAAACTCGTGATGCAAGGGGATTACCAGCACCCATGGAATTAAATGGAAGAGGAGATGGTCGAGATGGGCTAACATTGGCGAATACGTGTGTACTTTATTCCCTTCTCCCACGCTAATGGCGTGGGAAAAGGAAGGGAGGAAGAGCAGACAGGCAAACTACTTTCGCAAACAATCATGACAGTGGTCACTGCCATCGCCAAAGCCCCAATGAAAGAACTCATGGCGATCAAATGACTCACCTTTTTTGCGCTCGGGAGCTATCCTCATCCACCACGTAAACTTTTAGTTCGTAGTCAACACGGCAGGGCTGAAAGGAGAGGGAAAATAAAACAGTTCGAGATTCACACAGTTTTTGTCCATTTCGAGGGTAATAATGCATAATTTTTGGTGTAAACCTTGCGGTCTTGCACATGCATTAACCTAAAACTCAGAATTACATATGGTGGAGGAGGCCAGTTTGCGGTCGTTGGCACACCAGGGGAGAAAACTTGCACACGAATCTACACATCAGAGGCCGCAGAGACACAATTCGCGCAAACCAAACCAATGCTTTTGTTGTTGTTACTGCTAGCGGCATAGGAAACATGAAACGTGGAGCACCCTACCGCTTCTTCAAAGGAAAATAACAGCCCGCTCTTTTACCTGCTTGCTTACTTGCTTAAAATAACGGGTTAACACATTAAGAGTTAGAACCTGACGTGAGATGTTTTAAACAAATTGAGCGTAAGAAGAGATGAGCTAACAAACACACTAGATGGGAGGCACGATGCACTAGTGAGAAGTAAACCTTCAAACGCTAACAGTTGTCAACGATGTGATTTCCAGAGGGGGCTGGTAAGAGAAGGCTGGAAATTCCATTTTTACTCTAAATTTCAAACATGGGGTAAGAAACTTTAAACAAGGAACCACAACAAGTTTTCAACAGGTAACCACGATACTGAAAAGTTGCAATACATTTGGTTGTCCCAATTGTTTCATCGATTCTTCGCCTTCTTTAAACACTTCGACCATTTTAGTTTCTGCAAATTAATTCATGCAGAAGGCAGAACAGATGTTTCAACGGTACTAAACCCGCCTTTTGGCCTCGATACTATCGGTAATAATATGCTCTCATTTATTCTCTGATAACACACCTTGTCAACAAAGAGCGGTTTCTACAGGATAGTGACAATAGGGCTCTTCTGTAAGGCGCTCACAGTAGAATCAAAGCTGCTATTGCCAAAATCGAGCGGTGAATTTAATTGTGCGGACCAACAAACACAGAGCTGGTAAGGTTTGACCGCTTCAAAAGACCCCTCTGTTTGCAAGCCTCTTAACGCGCCGGAAAACAGATGGTAGACGAATTAATTGCTGTAACAGCCCGAAAAGGCTTACAACCCGCTCAGACACGCAGAGCATGAATTGACAATGATATTTAAGCCTTCACTATATCTCACCTCACACTTATGTAATTCTGACAATAAACCGAAGACAAGGTGAGTATGTAGGATTCCAAATCTTAACCATACATCGATTTGAAATGCGCTATAAACTCGACGGAGCAGGAATGACGAGAACCAATACCTTGAAAACCTTCTGCGACTACATGAAGAGAATACCGGCAGAGCCAAAGAGCCATGGGATGAGTTCCAAATCAATAGGTGAGGATAAAGAACAGTTGTAATGATTTGATTGTTTGTTTAGCTGTGCTTCGGTTATGCGGACAACAAAGGGCACGGTTGCCGTCCTTCCACCCAGCTGCGTGACCTCCGGGGATGGCAGTAGCCCTTCAGCCCTTCTGTAGGACGACAATACGCAGTCTGCCCTGGTATTGCTTTTTTTCGTCTTCAAGATGTCTCGGAACGCTACACAGCAATATAGTTCACGCATATTAGGGCAAAATGTACATTGAAAACATTCAGTTTACCCGTTTCAACCGACCCACTGAGTCTGAATGAGGAAAAATTGTAGAACAATGATAGCGAACGCTTTTTGCCACGGAAAACGAGAAACACTGAAAAGTTTAACAATCACACACTCGAGAAAACTCGATTTTTCGATGAAGGATTACAGTTCCTGCTCTTAGTTACCCTCTTTAAATGCCAGAATCGTTTAGATCAGCTTAAGCCTAGCAAGTGGCAGGATATCTTTAGCATCAAAACCATCTTCCATCGCATTAATGCGATGGCAGAAGAGAGAATAAGTGATTCAGTGATAAGAAATTTACTTTTATATTGAAAGCTATTAGTTGATGCGTTTTTTGACTGGAAATTTCAAAGTACTCACGTAGAAATGAAAATTGCCCCCCAAAGAAGCAATTAAAGCGGAGATGGCGAGAAGGAATACATCATTGATAAAAAAGGAAAGGAGAAGCTCCAAAGGGATTGCCGATTATTTGCTCCCTTGCCTGCTTGAAAACCAGGATGAGAAACGCGTCTACTCCCTTTTGAAGAGACTATCAATAGCGAAAGGAAGAAGGTCGCGAGCAGGGAGGAAAGAAAGGCAAATCAAACGGTCGAGATCAGTCAAGTAGCGGGTACTGTGTTCAACGCGTTGCGAACTCCGCGCGTTCCAGCCAACTATAGGGCCAAAGTGGGGCAAAAACCGAAGAATAAGGATACTGCACAAACAGCAGTTTGGTCAAACCTTTCGAGCGGTGCTCTCAGCTTACGGAGGGCAGAATCGGCGACTAGTTGAGAAAAACGCAATTACTTGTCCCGAGGCACAAAAAGT
Organism: Taenia solium; assembly: GCA_001870725.1. Classification (NCBI taxonomy): domain Eukaryota; kingdom Metazoa; phylum Platyhelminthes; class Cestoda; order Cyclophyllidea; family Taeniidae; genus Taenia; species Taenia solium. Next base: position 42,597 of record MIEF01006846.1, read on the forward strand.
ATTATGGAATAAGCTTCAAACCCGGTTAGGTGAATGAGTGCGCAATAAATGATAAAACCTTTAAACAAACCCAAAGGACCTAGTCAAAATTTCAATTTTTATCCCATTTTGACTCGGAATCCAAAAAAAATTTTGGCAGAATAGCAATAACAAGTCTTCTGAAGGATAAATAAAGCGAAGGTAGCCGATTTTGTTGCTCTGTTACCACCTCCCTCCTTCGCTTGCCTGTATCCAACTAGTCATTTAGGAGAGGCTTAAAACGAAGTACTTACAAACTACTCATGGATACCCAATAGATAAAATGCCTTTAAGACTGACAAAAAAGGGATTTCCGGTGCAGCAAGGTGATGACGTGGAAACCAGTTTTTAACGATGCAGCTAAAACTCTAGCAAGCAATTTCTGCGTAACTCTCGAATGGGTATTCTCAAAGAGTCTGCCGATATTCCCCTTTACCTGTCTACAGGTGTTCACGAAAGGGGAAAGTTAATAATGAGGGAAGGCCACCGAAGCGTTGAATGATGATGAGAAGAGTGATAGCACATTAACTAACGCAAATGCGGGCAAGTTCAGAAAGGTTTTTAGAAACAAGTTTAACAGCTTACCCTGTGACAACAAAAGACTTGTGGAACCACGTAGATTAAAATTATAACTGCTATCCCTATGAGAAACATAAGATAGTGGAAATCTTATTGCTTCCACCGACGATCACAGAACATCGGCAAGTCAGTAACTCCGTCGGAGGAATCGTCAGATCGTTTTGTGCAAAAAACTTGCGCACACAGAACCAATTATACAGGTACGCATGGATTAACACATCTGCAGAAAAAAATACGGACACTTAATAACAAAAAGGCAGTTTTTTGTCTAATGGGAAATAATAAATAGGCAGTCAAACCTCAACAGAGACTGTTTCGACGGATATGCAAAGACAAAAAGCACGTTGAAACCCCAAATTTGAATCGAAATGGAAGTCAAAATGGGAAAGAGAACGTGTAACAATCAGCGACATAGGAGGGTAGCCCAAGATGGAACGTACGTGCAATGGACGAGTGAGGCGAACAAACAAGCGTACTTGTCATTGATAAAAAATGCGAGCTATGAATAGAACTGAGGTTTCATTAGCATTCTAGGATTTTAGCGACCGTAAAGCCTCGATTGAAGGTCTTGAACTGGCCGCGCAATCACTATTCCAAACGTGAGTCAGTCAGCCAGTAACGACTAGAGCGAGGCCGATTTATATGCCAGAACAAAAACACACACTCCACAAGAGGGGAGACTTCTGTAACTGCGCACACAATAGCACAGGTTCCTTCTCCTTGGCACTGTTGTTTGAATAGGGTCTTGACATAAACTTTTGCGCCTTACGTGAACTCAGTACCAAAAGTGTGGCTCATGCAATCTTTACTACCTTACAGTGACTGGCGGCATCGAAATGCGGCTCAAAAAAACAAAAAAAAACTGGCGCAAAGCAATGGGGTGGGTGTGGAAAGTTATTGGGCGGAAGATAATTGCATACTAGCAGTAGCTAAGCCGGTCAGAAAACAAAAATAGTTGACGATGTAATAGAACAGCAGGATGACTGGATTACGGTGGTCGAGTTTATTGTGAGACCTCAGCTGAGAAGTCGCTGACTCCACCTGTCTGTTGGATGAAAAGAAAGCCTGTTTCGGAAGTCTCGCGCCTATAAATCTTGTAATAACCGGAGAGAGCCTGATCTCAAATCCCTCAATTTGTGTCAACTTACACAAGAGCGATGCAACAATTAACCATACCGTTTTGGTGACATCTCGGCAACAGGAGGGTGAGAACCAAAAATTGCGCCGCCAATACAAAGCACCCGTAGGTCTGACGAAATACGGCGGGATAGGCGAGATTCCAGACTCAGTTAATTGTTTACATAATCGTGAACTCGCGGTTCCAATAATTCGACCAAGTAATTTTAATCAATGAAACTTCACTAGATGGCGGCAATGCTATTTTAGGGAATAACTTGGTTCCAAACTTCAGTCATTGAAGGAGAAATTCGATAAAAATTCATCTCAAGGGTTTTGTTCTTGTTTACTCTATGCGGAACTGGAACCTCTACGCCAAACCGTTTGATTCTACGGATCAGAGGGCTCATGTAACGTCCAAAAATTGCATAAATGAAATGTCACCGATGAACGGCAGTACATAAGAAGCTGAGAAAGTCAATGGCACCCTTTCGGTATGGTGGGAACTTGACTTATCGACACTGCAAAGGCAGAAGGCAGTGATAATGAGAGACTCGCAGATGGTAAAAAATTGGCACCACGATGTTAAAGAGGAAAACACCGTAAATTCCCGATTCCCAAATGGAGAATATGCGTTGGCATAGTGCTGACACATTAGCGTAGCGTAAAAAACGAATTATTCGAGAAAAAACGGTCGATCACAGAGGAGATAGGAATATGCAGTATTTCATTCATCAATTCACCGGAGCATCAACTAATTCTTTTCAACATTCTTCATGTACTCGTCGACTGAATGCCTCATTTACTTAGTGCCAATCAGCTATAATTTGAGGGTAAGATAGCGGGTGAGACATCACGTAGGAGACGAGCAAGAACTCACACCAACATTAGTAGCAGTGAACCTGAATGAAAGAGGTCGAATTACTCGTAAATCATGTGGACCAGCCAGTGATATGGTATCATGTGCGGTGATAATGGCGATGACTTGGCCACGCCAACAGGCATAATTCAACGGCGTTGATAATGACGCATGGACGCAATAATCCGAAGCCTTACATTTCCAAATGAAACAGGCCCCACAGCAATTGTTAAGAAGGACAAGCATGCATCACCGATGGCCTTGTGATGATATGCTAAATGCCACTGTAATTTGCTTTCATTACACCTATGATCATGTGATATTTTAATTCCTCCGTGTTTCGGCCTCCACACCGATAGCATGCAATCCCACTAATATCTGCATGTGAAATCGCATGCCTGAGGTGCTGCGTTGGTGATAGTGTAGTGAGGGTAAGTCATCTTTTTTTTCCTTATGGAGAATATGGAAGAGTATGAAGGTCACAGAAAAAGGTGTCTCTCATGGATGACCGAGGCCTCACGGGCACATAGTGGAAAGGTTTGCGAAAGCAAGTTCAGGCAGCCAAATCAGCCTACCAGTCCATAATAACCAAAAACGGCAAAGAAAGTTGACGACAAGATGGAAGATAAAAGTAGTTGAGAGAAGCTTCGGGAACTACAAGAGCTTTACTCTCTGAAAATGCTTCCAAGAAAACCGCTTCAAAACGAAGCATGCGCCAGCCTTAGGCATTGTTCAAAAATGGCTCCCCGTAGTCCAGTTCGCAGGCGGGACCAAGCGGTTAGATTCAGTAAAATCGGCAGACCGCAAAATGCTATACCAAATCGTCGAATGGTCCTCGTTCGCAACTCAACACTCGACCTTAGTATAAAGCTCCGGTCACCCCGCATGCGCTACCACCTTCTCAGCCGTAAAGTGATTTCAAAAAAGCCTAACACGGACGCTTCAGCTCTCACTCCAAACACAAGGAACACAGGAACCGGTCAAATTCAAAAAACAAATCTAACGGCGCGACTTCCTATTAATTCGCTTACTGGTTCACGAAGAGCAGCAGTAAAAGATAATGTGGTAAGCCTGACTCATCGAGAGGAGAGCATAGCAGAGGAGAGGGAGGAAGGAAGCCAAGCCAAGAAGGAAAAAGGGAAATGAAAAATGTGATAAGGCAAAGGCAGACTATTTGGCTGACAGGTAAGGGGAACTTACGTTGCGCACGTTGTTTGTTCGACAATACGAACCATGAAAGCGGACAAAATACTCACCTTCCCAACATCGGAGGAGTGTAGCAGGAGAGAGACCGAAGCAGGTGTGTAGGTTGGGAGCTGAAAGCAACAGAAGTGTTTCCATTTTTACCAAAGTCCCGCTGGATTTTATGTGTTTAAATAAGTGCATGTGGTTTTATGATAAAAATGGAAAATTAAAGAGCCCATGAACCAACTTCACTCAAAGAAATAATTATCGTTCTAACCAACAATCTAATCCCTTCGTAATGAGACAGACTTCTGCAAATTTTCATTTCTGGAAGCAAAAAATCGAACCCGCCTCACTCCATTAGAGACCCCATTTTCAATTCCCAACTGTCTATTTCGTATGTGATCATGGGGTTGCCTAACACTACCGCCAGTAGAAGGCGACGATCGATCGCAGATAAGCCTGGGAAATACCGAGAGAGTGAGATAGTAGCGTCCCCTCATTGAGACACAAATATTTCCAGTGGTGAGTTGCTAAGACAAGAAAGAGGACTTATGGCTTGTTCACAAGAGGATTTTCTTCAAAACGCTCGGGGTGTATTGCGTCAAGTAAATCAGCCTCCACCATAACCTTCTAGCCTCCAGACAATAAACAACTCGTTTGCGGTCTACCGCCTTCTGGAGATGACAGATGAAGTAGTACTTGCCTCAGAATAGCAAGAGGCAATAGATCGCTTGGGGTTAGCAAATGGTGCATTTATTGGCTGGACGAATGTTGGAACACTAAAGTACGGTAAACAACGATCCGCAGTCAATCGGCATATGAGTGAAGAGCAAATTGTCACCTTTAAGCCTATCACCTGTCCTCTGTTATTGTGTATCACGTGGAACCTACCTGCTCAGCTGGATGGCTTTCATCACGACTTTCTGCTCCCAGAAGGTTCGTGTAGATGTAAAAGAAGTTATTTTACCGATCATGCTACGTTTGGCATAACTTACAGCCATTATTTACACGCTACATTCCAATTGTTTTGACTCACCTTCCAAAATGGAGTTTTCTTCATCTGACAGCCGACCGTCACCGAAATCTAATTGTTTAAGCTATTTCCAGATAATACGCTTTACCATCACATCTACTTCAAGGGCCGCGCGACTAACCTGATGGGAAGTTCCTGCGGATTTGAAGTCGGGCTAAGGGCTGTTCGTGAAACCGACAAAGCGATTTACAACCAGCAGTTTGGTTCAACCGACATTTGACGGTATGAAGCTCAAAAATAAAAGTAGCTGTAGGTACGATAAAGGATACCATACCTGACGCACGACTTCTATGCCCACCGGGTAAAGTGCTTAACTGCTTAATTTTGTGACGAAAGTCAGCAGTTGAATAAAGATGGAAGCTATAAGAGATAAATGAATGCACATGTGGGTATTTCAAGAAGCCGGAGTTTGTGTCTGTGAACCCGAAATAGTGCCCATCATAAATGACTACAACGTTCTTAAAGATAACGCCGTTCGAGTCTAAATTGGGAGGCTATCAATCAAAATGTTCAGAATTCTCCAAGCCAAAAGGAAATAATGTCCATGCAGTTTTCTAACTAGAGTTCACGACGCCTATGCGTTTCCCATTTTTAGCATCTCATGCATCGTAAAAGCTATCATTCATTTGAGACGATAGGTTGGAGGTGATGCCGCCCTATTTTTATTGGTGATATAAGTAATGTCCAGAACATAGAGAGCCAAATGCAATAACACCCTTTATGTTACAACAATAATAGGGTAAATCTTCCCTTAACTATGAAACAACTTTCATAAGCATGGAAAAGAACAAAAAGTAGTAAGTGTTCGGAGCTGAAAAGCCAGCAGCCAAGTAAAGTGCGCTCGTACATGCCACTTGGTTCATTATCACATCTGACTCCGTGGAATAACACGAGAGGCTCTGGGAGCGACCTCTGGTCATACGCTAGGACTAAGCCAGCTAGTCGAGAGGATGGAGACTAACCTATGAGTCCTTTGAGTGAGAAGGGTTGGTAGAATGGTCCAAAAAAGCCGACTTTGATAACATTAGGATGATTGAACGAGCGCAAGAAACGGAGAAAGACGTTGATACAACCCAAACTCTATCATTCAGATTAGAACAGAACGGAACAAAACACGTGGATTTAGTGTGATGCTTCTAATGAGAATTACATGACCTCATTTAGAGTGTTTGAGAGGTAAAAAGACGGCCTTTTGCAAGCAGGCGGGGAAGAGGGAACATTTTCGGGACTATTGAAAGCAATGACAGAACAAAACCTAATCACTAAGTCATCAAGCTGATTAGCCAGGGAAGCTTCCCCTTCCCTTCCTCGGCCTTACACGAGTTGTTCCATCAATGTTTATTGTCTTATCCACATCTCTGCAGCTCCTTTAATCTCCCCTACTTCAGCCCTCACAAAGGTGGCATGAGGCCCCACGACTAGTTCCCCGATTTCTCTGTACACTGAAGCCCAGAGCCAATGTTCAGACATGGAAATCACGATGTCAAAGGGGTAACTCAAGAGACACAAAAACACTTCTTGAGAAAAATGAATGATCCTTAATTATTTGATTGACAGGTGGCATGGCTATCCGGCTAAGAATGAAGGGAGGCATACTTGAAGTGGGCAATGTGCAGAGTTCTCTTGTTGTCCGCATGATATGGGGAAATCAACCTACGCCCAAACGTAAACGCATTTTGGGATAAGATTCTCTAAAGTTGGAAGCAAGGAATACAGTCTTGTGTAAAACCTGACCTGAGTGGCCGATACTATCGTTCGCCCAAGACGAAATTTAATCACGTGGAAAATGAATGTGAAAACACGAAAAATTTGATCTACCGAAGTAAATTTATAGAGTAAATATTAACGCAACCTTGGATTGCGACAATAACTAGTACATTTTAAGGAGATGCAAATTCCAAACTCAGGAGACACTGCTTCGGCCCTTAGTTGAATACCAAGTCCTCCAATTTAACCACGATGAAAACGGATGCAAGGAACAACATCACATGTAACTGCGCACATATATATCCACACGTCGGATGTAAAAGGATCTTGAGTACTTCTTGAAATTCACAAATCACTTATGGGCATCTAGCGCTTGAGAAATGGTGAAAGGGGACGCCCACAAGCTGACGATGAGAGAGATGACACTGGATAATCCACAACCATGACTGATAGACAACATCCTCCCGCCTTCCATCCCTGCCCCACATGTGAATTTTACCACTGTCGCCTCAAATCGGAGCAGACAGCTACTCAAATCGCATATTCAACCATGCTAGCATTTCCATTCTTTTGCGATTTCACTTCCATAACGTTGGGAGAAAGATGTCCTGCTAACCTCTTAACGTTTATAGTAAGCCTATTTCCAGACTGCTATCCCCTATAATGCTATCACCGAAGCTAATAAATCTGTCCATCAAGAGAAATAAAATCTTCCCTTGACGCTAATCTGCATAATTTCGAATTCGCAATGACCCTTGAAATAGATAAAAAGGATCATATAGGGGTGAAGCCCTTCACCCTCCAGCACATTGCTCGTATCCCAATCCACCAATTTGGCCGCCTTATTGGATTTTGGGATAGCAATTATTCAAACAAACACGAAGGGATACTATGAATAGACTCTTTAAAGGAGACACAAAAGTCGGCGATTTGGACGCCTCATCCTTGAATGAATAACAGACCCTCTCGTATTAACGCAACGAGACCTCCTTGGTCTCCAGTCCGGGAAATGGGTCTTGAAGAAAGGAAATAGTTTATCCTTAATAGAGGTGATAATTAGCATAGCTGTTGATGAGACAATGGAGCCAAACAAGTTGGCGGCCTTTGATTTGAGCTGAACAGTCAATCCGCCCTTCCACTTATGGAGGGGACAAACTATGCGGATTAGAGGAGTATTTGATGATGGATATGAAAAAAAATGGCTTTAAGGTAAAAAGAAAAATCCGACCCCCTTAAGCTAAACCTACTGAATCCCAACATATCAAAGAGGTCGCTCGCAAAAAATTTCACATAATTTCGAGGTTGGATAAGTGTAGAAGAGCGTGACGATTTCATTAACTTTAAGTGGTAACAAGAAGAAGTGATTTGCGAGACATGGGTGATGCCAAATCCCTGTTTTAAGTAGCTGAACGACAAACTCTATCGAGGATCTCACCATCTCATTCAGAGGGGAATACAACCTCAAATGCGGAAGGTGGTTCAATGCTTTTACAAGACGGCCATAGAACCGCGTGAGCGCGTCCAAACACGCAGGGATGCATGCTAGAGGCTAGATGGCCTGCTATCCGTCTTCGTGAGTGAGTGAATAGGCGGTGTTCACAAAGGCAACCTGCAATTAATTCTCTAAGATTGGTGAGAAAAAAATGGACGCCTACTCTATCTCACTGCCTTGCATACACCCTGCATGTGAGCGCGTCCGATTACGCATCCACCATAAAAAAGGGAATGGTCCAATTGAATGTCAGTTCAAGTGGTGTGAGCGCCCACTCTATCCTCGCTTTATTCAAAGGTCATTCAAGTTTTTTTTTCATTGGAAGGAGCCCTTGAAGATCAGTATCAATGCAAGTTGTTCTAAAGGTTAGAAGAAACGGCTTCTCCTCCGACGCATGAGGGAAACACAGCCACCGGGTCAAAATTACATCACACATAAGTGGAGATGTACTAGTTCACCCACATCGGAATTTAGTCATGCTATTTAATTTCCGAATGAAGCCGTCCGTCAGGGTAGAATGCATCATTATTTTATTCCTACGTATTGAACCTAAAGCCTTGTAAACGCTTGAAAGAAGGCTTATTTTTGTTTCGCGAAAAAATCCGTATCTACAACGGCACATTTATCCAGCCTTTAGTTGGAAAAGAGCCAGCGTACACGGGAACTAAACTGAGCAAAGGTGCCGTTGATTTCAGGAAAAAAACTTTAACCTTGACAATGGTTGCAAAGATAAATGAGATATGTATTCAACGAAATAAAAGAATGACTGTCAATGTGAGGCATCAGTGATTTCAATCAGGAAAATTCGCACGGCTAAAAAGACTGACCTTCCAAAACTCAGCCCTTGACTGGAATTAACGTGAGCATCACTGACTTTGGAAAAAAAATTATTCGGCTTAACTTAAAGGGTCCAAGAAAATTCTTCCACTTTATCCAGAGTGGTTCTAGAAAACGGCTAGGTGCCACTTAATTACCCACAGGCTCACCTTTGATTTGATCCAGTAGGACCAAGCGATTCAAAAAAGGCAACTGTTAGGTTTACAGCCAACCACAGGAGAGCATGTTTTGGATTTGTACTAATGTGTGGGGGCAATTTGCAAATGTGTACGCCCGAGCAAACTCGTAAATGTTTGGAAGCAAAATGCATCCAGCAGCGAAACAAATTGATGAAATCTAAGCACGGAGAACAACCTTTAAACCTTCGTAATGAATAGTATATCATAAGAATAATCCAAGTTCCGCTAGGCAATTTTTGAAAGCATATAATTAGCCAATAATTGTAAGAGTAGAATTAGCAACAGCCACTGCTAAGGTCCTCAATTAAGAAAAAATATATATAATCAACAGACCTGTAGAAACACTTTTCCTTCTCAACTGTAACACATCAACGATAGCCACTTTACTCATGATTCCACTAGTTTATACACCAACTACATGTTCCATGATTCTGAGGTGGTGTAGTGCCTTGTAGAGTATTCACCGATGCAAAACGCTCCCCTAGGCCCTAAATCTTTTCGGTCAACAATAGATATGAATCGCGTGAATTCTCCAAGCCACGAAATAAGAGCTTTTCATGCCCAATCGGCCGAACCGCACCTCAATAAGTTTGTAACATTTGAAGATGGCTGGTTCTTTCAAAGTGAACGCTAAGACAGATTCGCAAAGCATCATTGTGACAGCAGCCCTTACAGCACAGTACAGATAGGTCTGTAATCGAGTTCTGATAAAATATGATTGGTTCAATCCCTGGCTTCTTTTTTTCAACTTCAAAACGGGAGACTCGATTCCACTGCAGGATGAAGAAGTTGAGCCGTTCTAACCGCCTTAGTCGCAAAACAGATTATGATACTATTTCCTTCTCAAGTGTTAGCCATAGAAAGGGTAGTCCAGTCTACACTGGAAAATTCGCTTTCGTGGCAAAATTAAAGGCCTCATCCTTGACTATTATTCAAATTAGATACCCCAGCGCCTTATCAACGAGATCAATGAGGGTTGTGACAGCCTCCACTCTTTCCAGTAATGGGGACAGTCACCAAGATCCTGGTAAAACAATTTCACACTTTTTTATTTTCTGACGCCCGATTTCACCTGCTGAAGTGTGGAAAAAAAGCCGATTCCAAAAGATAATCAGTCAGTTAGCTAAGTAGTAAAACTTTTCACAAACATCCAGCCGTAAAAAAATACAACTGCCAAAACGCCTCCACTTTTAATGTGCAACTACTTTGCGCCAACAGAGAAAGTGACATGCCAAAACAGAAACGCTTTGGATGCTTTTTACCTGGCAATAGCTTAGCCCAAGTGAGTACCCTTACGATGAATAAAGTTAAACAACTGCGCGATGCCCTGCTCATGCACAGGGTCGGCATTTGTCGTTTGGTCAGAGCAGTTTGGCGCCTAAGTTCTACAAGAGAGGTTAAACCCAAGCCTACAGCCACGTGTTGGTGAGGCAGTACGGAATTGCAACTAATTTGTGTAGCTTTTCGGCCGTTATAAACCCCTCACATAAAATAAACCTCTAGTCTTCTCGCTAAACGTATGGAAAGCGAAGCTGAAATTTTACACTCTGAATGAAAAATTACTGCCCAAAAGTAAGCATGTCTCCAGAAAATTGAGTCAGTAAGCCCGCTAACTGATGTTATAAATCCTAATTTCCTGCAATTTACCACCAGTTTTCTAAGCTTAGCTCACACTCCACAAATAAGTGACATGCTCTCCATCAGTCTGTGCTAACTAATATGCATCAAATTAGGCCGCAAACGGGTTGGCCGAGACGAAAACAATAAGAGGTGTCGGATGCTCTTGGTCAGGGAAATAACTACATTGTTTGGTTTCTGAGCGCTATTTCAATCGGTGGGAAAAATGAGTGAGGATTGGTGTCATATCAAGATAGCTAACAAAGTGTGTGCTAGCTTATTTGCCTTGGAATCCTTGGAAGCGAATGCGATAAACTGAATTCGTTGAGGTTAGATAGCGAAGAAATTCGCAAGACATTACCCCTCAACACCGTCGACTTAGAGCTTCAATTAGCTGGCCTACGGCGCACCGGAGTTGCTTACACTCTGTGTGCTGGGAGAATCTACTACGAATGATTTTTTCTCATCCCTAAAATTACTTATCACTTCGTTGACCATCCAGCCAACCATTCAGTCAAGCGATGACACGCTTCAGTCAACCGCAGCTGGCAAAATGCTGAGGCAAACTACAAGCTTCGAGGATAGGACTTTAGCCCGAAAAGAATAACTTGTCTTTTTGGAAATACACACTTTCCTGCTTCTGCATAAAATTCATGTCAGCGTTTCCATTTCTCCTAGAAAGGCAAACCTCCAAAGCTAGTTCAAACAAAGCAGATACATGGAGCTGGAGTTGGAGTCAGCGGAGAGTTGAAAGTAGGATTGCGAGGAGAAATAAGGCGTGATCAAGTACGAAATATACAACCTACTTACCCACTAAGCTTAGATTAATAATGTTTCCGTTACTACAAGATTTCTTCCTGTTTCAGAAACATTTCCCATCATATCCTTATCCGGTAAGTTAGCCTCGGACAGTTAACGAATGCAGTCGAAGCAATGAGAGGTAATTCTCTTGGAAGACAAAACTTAACAGAACCGCTATCGTGATTAAATTAGATCACTTAGGGACAGTGTATCCACCAGACAATGCAAGTTTAACCAACCTCGCTTTCACTTGTAAAACTAAGGACTGCCGTCTGATGGTTTCGATATTTCTACTGCCAAATTCGACCTTCTATTTTCGGATATAGCAAAGTAAGCCAAATTCTCACATTCTTACTTGGATATTTTAATCCCTAACTGCCTAGCGTTTTGGTTGTTTCAGAGACGTGTTGTGACCCAGATCCACCTTTCAGTGGCCCAATTCACTGCAGCAGTTTCAAGGGACTGGATCATTCGACTAGTGGATGAGCATTTACTGCTCCACGTGCACCAAAGTGCAATGGTGAGGGACAGATCTGCCAAAACTGCTTAAGGTCAAATGTATTTCACTTGATCCTTTGCTAAGTGAACGTTAATTCTTCCGGACGGAAAATCATCTTTTGCGAGCTGTTCAAAACGCCTTTCGATGCGATTTAATAAACTCTCGTTATCGTTGTTAAGATAGCGGAATAAAAACAAACTTTAGCACTCTTCATCGAGCATTCTAAGTGAAATGGTCCAAAGAGCACGATATAGCGAGTGTCAACAATGGAGATGGAATGATAACGACGAGTGCAGTAAGTCAAACGCGTCAAAGCGGTCACTTGTCGATGCAAAAGGAGCCCGAGTTTTCTACCTCCAACATTTGGTGGGCCTACACCCTCCCGAGAATATGTCAAACTATTGGCAGGTATAATAACTCGGATTAGGGCAGTGAAACGATACAAATAAAAGCCCAACAAATTGGCCCATCCTCCACCGTGAAAAAAGCGGCAAGAGGTTGCGAGGCTGTCAATTTTTAAATTTTGCTACACACTATAGGCCTACATCCGACAAAACAAACCATTTGGAAAACCAATTCTCTATTCATTCTAAAATAACAGAAGTCCAAGAAATATCGGTGTATCGGACGTTTGATCATAAAAGCTGGGGACTTTTAACCTCCTTTTAGCAAGTTAACAAAATACAACAATCAACCACATGTTAAAACTTTCACAGCTGGAGAAGTCATTTGAAGAACGTATCGCTCAAAGAAACTGTCCAAACTCAAGACATCGGATTACGTCTACAACCAAATAAAATGGCATGAGTCCTATTTTCTCCACATAATTTCATCAGTGCAATCTGAAAAAATGAAAAATACTAGCCGAATGACGTAGACAGTGCAAACAACTTGAGCGTCGTTCTGTATTAAAACAGGATGTGAGTAAGCAAGGGCATTTTTGTGAAGGTCTTAAAAGACTCAAAATATATGCGGGGTAAGTGTCCATTCACATTCACATTTTAAGTGTGTTGTCTCATTTTCCCGAAAGTCAACCTTGCTTCAGCTTCAAAGAGTGAGAATTAAGGCAGCAATATGTTGAATCACCGGCATTAGTTATCAGACACTGTGAACCATTCGACCATATTTCGATGCAACTTTCAAATCAAAGGAATAGCCTTCATTATTGAATGAGCTAGCTGTTTCATACGGAGGTAAGAACTTCTCTTGGCCTTTAGAAGTGTAAGCAGATGCGAACTTAGCACAAATCGTCACTGAGAGCACGCCGACTTCAGTCCAAGCCCTACCAGATAGATACTCAACAAAAGTGCGACCATGATTAACACCTGCACTTTAATGGCGCTATTTGTACAAAGTTCGCAATCTGCAAAGGAAGTTGACTTGGCGGGTCGTACATGGCCGATGGGTATGTGTTTAGCTGAGCCATGAAATCCGCTTTATTGCCTCGGGCTTACAGTTATGAAAACTGGATATCTCGAGTTGGCTACTTTTGGATTCTTTGCTAAAAATTAGCTACGCTCTCAAGCGATTCACATCTGAAGAATCAGATCAATTAAAGAACAATTCGCCTTACTAAAAACCATTTGAAAGAACCGATCGCCTAGGTAACGTCGAGCTCCTCTTTACTGGAATTCTTGTTAAGGAATATCTGTTGTTTTAGATGCTGTAAACACGATAAAGAGACAATTCCGTTCAAAAACTTTGCTCCCAGCAAAGCGGAAGGAGATAGTATTGGTTTATGAGCTGATATGTCAGCCAACTAATCCGGGGGAAACGACATTTGGGAAAAAATGGCTGACCGGCTTGAATTTTAAAGGAAAAACACGAGATCAACAAATAAATGAGCACCCCTAAATGCAACCTAACAAACCCCTAAGCTCGGCTTCTATTCAGAAGTGTCCAATAGTTAGGAGCCTTCTCACCGCTTGCAAGGATCAAACATATTAGGAGAGCCCGACCCTTAGATCCCACGCATTAGTATCCACTACCGTCGATATGAGAGGTGCAGTAGTTATGGTAAAAGTGAAGATCAGACTGCAGTCACTCGTGGGTGAACCGGTTTCAAGATTGCCCTACGCTCCCAGCAAAACTTGGTGAGAATGATTCACAAAAACGTAACGGCTGTTGGCCAAATATGAGGGCATAGTAGACTCCTTCTGGACGTGTGTTGATTGCATTCTTTCGCAGCTTCAGGTAGGTGCCTTTTGCGCGAGTGCGTGAGCGTGCCATCTCCTTGAAATATGCACATCGCCTTGGCGAAGTAAGCATCAAGAAGACAATTCTGTCTGCCTGGTTTACTGTTCAATATGAGGAGGGTTGTCGAGATGTCAAGGTGACATAGTGGTGTGTGTTGATATCACCACCGTAAACAAAACCTTGGTGTTACTTTACTCTACAGGAATCGTAAAAACGACCATTAATAGCATCCAGTTCCACCTCTGTAAATAGTGGCACCAATGTACTAGGTTGTGGGGGGTGGGGAGGCGGATCAGGCTGGGCATAAATGCTCGTGCACTTCCCATCCTGTTTATGCGATTCTGACATTTAAAAATTGGCACGGAGAGGAACGAAGAGACGTCCAAATGGTAGCTAGAATGCCTTCGGGGTGCCCATTCAAAAGTTTACCACAGCAGAGCTTAGTTACTAAGCGGACGGTTCAGTTGCAGTGACAGACAGAATCAACCAACAGACAGGAAGACGTTTTGTCGTACAGGCTATGGGCGATAGGAAACAACGAATTATTTTTAGGTGCAAACAATTCGTGGATCTGCAAAATTCTCATGGCAATAACTCTACCCAATGATACCTCAGCATACATGATCTTCAAGTCGAATGGCAGAGGAGATCTAACCGCACATTATCGGATTATAAGGGGTCACATGGAACAAATTTCGTGCTGTCGGTTCTCACTGCACAAGCGAAAACCCACACAATAATAGGTGCTTAAGCCAGTCATTTACCGCCGTCAAAAGCCTGGTAAGATGTGACAACTCGATCGGAACCATTCCCAATCGTTCTAATAAGTAACAGAGATGCGTAGTGTTACGGGGACTCGTGAGAACCTAAGAATAAGGTAGATTCATTCATCGCTTGAATGCTCAAAAGAGGTAAGAACCTTGAAAAATAGCTAAATTGAAGGCTCAGAACGACGACGACGACGATATGCTTCAACCATCGAAGGACTACGTTACCAAGAATGAAAATTGGAATTCATTTCATGCACAGTTTGAAGGATGCCATTCAATCTTGACAACCCTACATTTTATAACAGTATTCTGAATTATGTTTATCACTTCAGCTTCTCCCTTAAGCTTATTAAGTACTAATTTCCTTGGAAGAGTTGGCAACATCAAAAAAAACTAGAGGCACTGCTAGAAAAACTAGTGAGAGTGTTACGTTCGAACAAATGGTTAAAGTGGAAAAGAAGCTAACCAGCCATGTGAAAGGCAGCTGGGCTGAGATCAGGGCATTAGAGGATAGTGGTGAACTAGCCTAAAGCCAATGAAGAAACGCACCAAGGTTACGTTGGGAAGACTGTTGGGCGGGTCAGCTGCATAAAAAACAACCATTTATATGAGAGATCTGGCCGGATGTTCATTGAGAGACCATAGTTGAACATCTCGCACTGGTGACTAAGTAAATAATCACAAGTCCCCCAACACATTCTACAATGTTGTGACAAATTTGCGACGAAGCCGTCCTTTTGAACATTAGCTTAGTAGAATCACTGAAGGGACGAAAATTGGGGGCATTAATGAGAGATTTGGTGATGAACGAATGGTAGTTTAAACGAGATTCCGCTCAGATGGGAGATTTAAGTTTCGAAAATGAGCCAACTAACAGCATGGAAAAAGGCCCTGAGATACAATTAGCTGTGCTGGAAGAGGTAAACGTATTTTCCTTAAACCAAGCTTGGATATCACAGTTACAATGACCATATTGCCCCGTTCAAAACCTGTACGCAGGAAGCGACGCGTCCCATTGCGTCTAGTCAACTGACATTGAGGACAAATGTGGTTCAAAGTACGTTCGAATGGGTCTAACTGAAAATGAGGGGGACGATTCAGGTTAAGCGTAGCTGGTGTCCGTGTGCCCACTTTCCCACGCACTCGACTTTCATCATGCGTACGTATACCCTAATGAGTCACCACAACCTTGGCCATAAAAGAGGAGTAGATTGTCCGAACAACGCAGACACAAGAGTGCGGACGCACCCAAAAAGAAGACCCCTTTCCTCTCCCCGTCTGGTGTACGAGCCAAAGCACACCCAATACGCACACCTGTGTGTGCAGAGGGGCACAACAACACAAATCAAAACCCTCTTTGGCTTATCAGGAAGGAAAGGACTCATTTGCCAGCTTTTTCGGCCGCCTGGTTGATTGCTTGCACTATATGGAACAAGGTGGAGACGAACTGCAGACAATGTCAAGTTCCAACGTGACATGAGGGAGATGAGATTGTCACATGAAGTACCTGACAAAATCCATGAAGCGAAAAGAATGCCCCAGACAAAAGAGTAAACATGTAGGCGGATGGCAGATTGCAACCCACTTTATGCAAATAAACTTTCAGTCTACTGATCCTAGCCCTTAACATGTGTAAATTGGCCGATATAGTGATGCAAAGAAGACATGATTTCATACTGAGGCGACGAGCAATAAGAACAGCATAAAACTTCAAGATGTTTCCACCTTATTTTGTGGCCGAAATTATAGAAGGGGAACAATTTTATTGGTGGCTTCTAAGCATCAACACCTGCACACTACCAAACCAACAAATTTACCCACGGCTCAGCAAATAAAAGATGTAATTATCCTCACACCAAGACCAACTAACAGCCTAATGGGTTGAACTAGTTGCTGAAATCAGCAAAAAGTGACGCAACATTTGGTGGAAGCTCTAAAAATGATTTCAAAATTGGGGCAGAGAGATCATAACAAAATCTGACTTGTCGAGAGAGATGATCGCTCTGTTCCGAAGGCCGACGAAGCACTGAATGCTGAAAAAGCGCTTGAGAATGAATACGGCTGGCCAGAATCCTCTGAGGAATATTTACCTCATTCGCTACCAGTTGCGCATGTGCCACAAGTGTTACAATTTGCGATAACTGGCTGGACCAAATCGTGTGACGAACAGGCTGGTTGAATTCGAAGTGATAAGGAGGATGTAGGCTGTCCATGGTTTAAGGATAATTACATCTTTGAGTTATTGAGAAAGAGATAAACTAGCCAGCTCAATTGAGTTGACGTCATTGTGAAGCAAATCAACTATGGTGGTCAATTTTCATCTGAGACGCCGACAGCGAAGGCGCCTAAAGAAAAAGCCATTGCTACCCCTTACTGCCCACATTTTGTACAAAAAACCATCGCTGATCATCAAACAAAACCGGGAAGAAATCAACCAGGTTTCTGTTTAGCTTATGAACCCGAGTGTGCACAGGAAATACAGACGCCGTGGGAATTTGGATGCTTTCTACACCACCCAAAAGTCACGCCGGTTGGTAGACGGAAGCAAAACTGATTGGTTTGTCGATTAGATTGGGGGGAAGCGGTCGTCGGTACAAAATATTAGACTTAACCAGAACCAATTCCTTAAGGACTTAGAGAGTAGACACATCTAGAATTACCCCTCGATGGTCAATGGGTTATGTTGCAGTGAAGGTTATTTTCACTTCTCTACAACTTGTTCATTACTACGATGGCATAAGACCATCCGAGCGTTAATAGTCGCTCAATAACTTGGAGTGGTTACAATGAAAACACCTAAAGAATCGAGCTTTCCATTGATAGCTCAAGAGGCAACTCGAGGGCTGGGTCAGTGGGACCTACTCCCTGCGAAGGATCCGTTCAGAAGCCCCGCGTTTAGATGAATTGGCTGATTACTAAGAAAAAAACGGACAAACAGACAATCACAAACAACAATGAACTATGAGCTTAATTTTCAGGATTCTGGTACTTCCTTGTACTAGCTGTGAATAACCTGCAAGCAGGCGAGCAACATTTGAGCTATTAATAGTGAGCATAAGGAATGCAAACAAGGTGAGGGTTGCTGATGTCTTCAAACTTCTTACGAATAAGAAGGCTACAAATCACTCATGCTTCGACATAGGCTTATACCAACCAAAGAACGCGGACAAAATGGACCCGAGAGGTCACATTTTGAATAGGCTATCACAAAAAACTTAATGAGCAATCAATCATGAGATGAGGTAGATGATTGCTCAAAATGGCCACATTCACAGAAAAGATAAACAGCAAAAGTTCAACAGTCGCTATTAGGATGCGCTTATGAGGAAGAAAAGCAAAGATGCATAATAATCACTGATAAGAGTTGTCCTCAGTTCAAGCCGACGAGGAAAGAAGGAAAAGACATTTGACCACAACTCACGCTTATTGACCCACCCACTACAGAAATAAAGACAATGATGTATTTTGAGTAGGAGGAAAGCGAAAAACCACACCTTCTAGACTAACTAGTTTTGTCCCAAATGGGAAACGTTTAGGACCTGCCGTTTCCTCAGCAAATACCAGAATCGTATTATGGTTAGTTGGACTAGTGTCAATAGCGGCTTTTAATCAAGGAAGGGTTTTAAAAAGCGGCACCTATTTATTGCATGGACTACTGTAATTGAACCAGCACCTGAAATCAAAGTATAAATGTGATAATTGGGTACATGGGAGTGCAAAATGTCACAACTGAATTTGGCACAGTGTTGCATATGCGGAGTACCGATGAGGTATCAAATTTGAAAGGATTTGTTTAGTCTACATCATTCAATAGACCATAGATCGAAAGCGCTCAATAAACACCTCAAGAAACTTTCATTCAAACAAGCGTAGCGGATTATTTTGCTTATTTCCGTTTATAAATACAGGTATATAGGATAGTGATGGATCATGTCATTCGATAATTACCTGGACATCAAGCGCAAGGCTAGCCGGCGAATACAGACAAAATTAAAAAATCTGTTGAACTTCAAAGATAATTAACAGTCTACCTTGAAAGTGAAGGGATAACTGTCCGGACCCAGCTTTCGAATGAGACGCTCCTGAAGACGGGAAATTTTCGAGTGTGAAGCGCTTTCTTCCAGTGGGCCAGATGGTGGATAGACTTGCTTGGTGTTAAGAAACAGATCTCTGTGCCAATCAATACCGTGGAACTCATCTCCATCGCGACCGTGTCGGAAAGCGCACAGCAAGTGAATAAAAACTTTGCGTCCTTTAACGTATTCTGCATCGACTAACACAACGCCTTCTAAATGGAGAGGGTGAAAACGCCTGGATACCAGAGAGCATAACAACCTTTCATTGGTTTAAACGAAACTTACCGATTGGATCCACGTGAGTTAGGTGGTCGATAAAGTCACGTTTTCCAAGGTAAACAGTTACCTGCCATAGCTATCAAGACTAAAATCTCGCCATACCTTTCCATTCGGTGTAGACTTTTTAAAAATCCTTAAGAATAGCCAAACATCAACTGGAAAATACCTTGTTCCATGCCTTTTGGACTCATCCATCATAAACAAGCAAGATGGGAGACTTTATGCGGGCTTCTTCCAACGACAGGTGCCACCCAAGTGCAAGTGAACTTGTTCCAGAGTTTGCAAATATGTTGGTGAAAAGTGAGTCAACAAACACCCTACGCTATACAAAACCAGGGGCTAAAATGTCCCCACCCGTTATGGACAGTCACGATACCTCAAATCAAGGTCGAATGAGGGCGGTCTGTACAACTCATTATAGTTGACTAAGGCAAATCGACAACAATAAAACAGAAATTTTAAAAAACCTCAACCAAATTTAAGCTTTAAAATACATGCGAAAACCTTAAAGTGAAATAACGATGCGGTATAGGAGACTTTTATTTAAAAGCACAAATAGGAGTAAATTGATACTATGCGGCACTCTTTATGATTCCCATGGTTAGCCTCCCGAGTCAACCACCACAGCTCAACTAGTGCGGTAAGGAAAAACTAACAGGTTAATACTGACAGCCATCATATTTTAATGCAGCCATTTTGATGCCTCAGATTATCTTGACAATCCTACTGAATATTTACCTTAGCCCTGTATATAGACTTAAGGACAATAAATTATGTCGACAATGTGTTCATGGCTAGACATAAAAACTAAGACTCGAAATAGATTTTTTGCAGTCCCGTTAGGTGGAGTTTAGTGCAAAATCAACTTTTCCACTTTTTACATTCCATTACTGCCCAGCCATATTTACTTGGGTTTGATCCATCTAGTTGTGGATTGAATGAATCCGTAGTGCTTAGTTTGTTCGAACTGCTGGTTTCGGTCACTCGGGTGGCCATATTGTACTAGCCGGTTGGCCGTCCCCAGGGCCGTGCCAACAGCCCCTAAGCCGTCTGTTCCCAGAATACATGTATTCTGCCCTAGTACTATGCCTTCTTCTACCTTAAGGGAAGTCTCAGGACGCTACATTGGTGGCAGCGGAAAGCGGACCCGACTTTGATGGATTTTTCCCTGCTCCGTACTGCTTCTGGCAAAATTTGGCGGTGTGAAAGAAGTGTATGTGCCACGGATGGGAGAATTCCTCACATCCCATAACAGAACAGCTGAGATCGACGTTCATCTTCGGTACCTCCCTCTCTCTCGTGTTCTGCAAGGAAGCTATTAACAACTGAAGCGACACTTACCATGAGTTCTAAGTTCAGTGCAACTGCCAAGAGAGATCAGCAACGTTGTAATCAAGTATCTTCCGTATGCTCTCTTTGCTGTTCTTGAGCAACTCGCCCATCTTCGTCAAATTACGTATCTACAGATGTAAAATGTGCAGGGCGCCATTCGATAGCATCATTTTATCCTTTGCACGCTTGGATCGCATGCGTTTTGTTCCTACAAGGTCCGACGGCTTCATTTGCTCAGGGTTCTACGATACCCTCGCGTTTCTTTTACGGCATCAAAAATCCTGAAATTACAATATGTGTTGTGTGTCTCGACCCATTCGAAAACTTGGATTCGTACCCTCATCTTTCATTGGATCACATTATCGTGGGAGAGCAGGACTAAGAAATACGTATTTGCTGCACCGAGTGATAGGCGAATTTGATGGTACTACAAGGACGCATGCGCTGGAATTTTGATGACTGGCGCGGTTAGTTCGTGGGTGCTTCTCACAGCACTGATTACGTTGTGGTGGCTGACACCCGAGGCTGACCGAGAGAAGCGTCGGGGACGACGCTCGAAAGAAGAGAGAGGCTGTGTAATTTTTTGTTTGTTCGAGCTGTCGGTTTCGGTCACTTGGGTGGCCACATTGTACTAGCCGGTTGGCCGGCCCCAGGGCCGTGCCAGCAGCCTTCAAGCCCTCTGCTTCCAGGGTATATATTCTGCCCTAGTACTATGCCTTCTTTAAGTTAAGGGAAGACTTGAGACGCTAAGGAAACAATGTGTTTTCACATTATTGATATCAGTACACGGATTCGTTGGGAATCAAAGCTACACAACTTTTGCAGACGTATCACGACTAGTGTCACTACAATGCATATAGCTTTTGAATGTGCCTTTTAGGCGAGAGGCAAAAAGTAGCGTGAACTCCGTGCCTGAGAAGAATGAAAAAATTCTTTCGACGCTAAATCAATCAGTCTTCCAATCCGCATTAGGACTCCATCGATCCTCTTTTACCAAAATCAATGAAGATTCCCCAAAGCGATATGTTCCTTTATTTTAGGAGTAGACGCAGGATAGATACTGTTCCAGCCACTTTGATTTTAAACGGATCCCCTGCTAAACACGGGACCAGGGTAGTTGCCTTGGGTAGCCTTTAGTCAAACCCTTCCGTTCCAGCACATACAAATCTTCAAATCCGACATGATTTATCATTCAGACGTAGAAAGGAGAATGGACTCGCATTACGATTCGTGATTTTCAATTTTTTTTATGGGCCAAGAGTTGTAATACTTTGTTTGTTCGAACTGCCGGTTTCGGTCACTTGGGTGGCCATCTTGTACTAGCCGGATGGGCGGCCTTTGGGCCGTGCCAACAGCCCCCAAGTCCTCTGTTTCCAGAATGTATATACTGCCCCAATACTATGCCTTCTTTTACCTTAAAGGATTTATGCATAACATAAATTTTTTACTGGAATGTTTTATTCTGTGATTAGTACTTTGCCCGTAGCGTTTTGCAAATTCTCATGCACAATGTTGAAACACTTATGTTGTTCATAATGCATGCGTTTGTTATGTATACATATATGAATGTCACAACGCAATCAGTCTGTTTGGTCCTAGGGTGGCTGAAGGGAAGAATAGAACGAGGAATGTGCTACACCGTCATGTCTCGCAAGTTAATCGACCTCTTTTACTAAAATTGCAACCAGTCGTCTTTAATAATTATTCTTTTTAGCCCGTAATGCTCGATGACATGAATATGTCTTTTTGAATTTAATAGAGTTATGGTTAACCAAACTTGATTAACTACGCCACAGTGACCAATGCTATCGAGACATAACGTAGCTCGTTTAGTGTCAACTGACGTCTTTCAGTGCTAATGTATGTGGCAGATGTTGGTTATGGTATAACGAGTTATTTGATTTTAGGGCGTATAATTCACCCTTCGGCGATGAAAAGTAAGTTTCGCTTGTCTCATGTGCTACTCCAAGAACCACCCACTCCTTTCGGCTCAACATACTTAATGACATTTAGGTTTTTAGAAGCAATTATTTGTTTCATTGGATGTAACTTTATGCTTGTTTTGTACTTGCGTATTTTTGATTTTGTCTTGTTTGTTTTCTGGCTATTGGTGATAGCGTCTTACCAATTTTTTATTGCAATACCGTTCTCTCAAGGCTTGCCAACCAACACGGATGATCTCTTTTATGTACACAAGCAAGGAGTGGCTGATTTTATGTAGAGCATGTGTTGTACTTTGTATATTTCTGCTTGATAGAACTGTTTGCTCTTTCACAAAGCTTGCCACTGATCTTCATTTCAGTACCCAAGGCTATGCTTACTCCGGTCATGACAGAATTCAACAGCAACAGGCTGAGGTGAATGAAGTTGTTGGGATTATGAAAGACAATGTTGCACGAGTTTTAGAAAGAGATCAGAGACTGTCAGACCTCGACCATCGAGCTGGTGAGCACCGAAATACTTACTACGCGCCTTGAAATAAACAGTGTGCTTTTGGCTGAGGGCAAAATAGTCATTATGCTTCATAATCCCTTCATAGTGTTCCAATACAGTTTTTGACCTTTTGTTCATAGTCAAAGGTAGTTGATTACTTAATCATCTGTTTTCTCCTTCACTTACAAAGTCGCCACAGTATTGTGTAAATTAGTGTTTATTTTGCTGCATTGCGTGCGAGCACATGTTTTTAGATGAACTTCAAGTGCATTCAAGAGAATTTGAGTCGATTTCGCGAAACATCCAAAGGAAGTACTTTTGGAGAAACATGAAGGTTAGTTGGGCATATTTACTTTCGATCAAGATGGTTGTCAGAATCCAAAAACACCGTTGTAGAATCCGTACAAATTATATGCTAAGGCATCTTTGCTTAAAGTCACCATCCAGCTTTTTGAATAGTGCTACTGTTTACAAAAGTGCCTGCCGAGTTGGAATGATTTTGTAGCTACGTTGCTGAGTTTGTTTACCGATTTCACTAACTGAGAACCAGTCACGTTTGTTTTTTTTTCAGATGTGGGGCATCATTGCTGGCGTCGTCATTGTCCTGATCGTCGTTGTTATTAGTAAGTTTACGCTCTCAAGTGTAAACTTTTATATGAAACATTTTAGTCTGCAATCAATTACATCCTACCCGGATAAACTTCATGATTTGCAGCCGTAGAATGTCTCTTACTCAAGCGATTGATGTTTTGGTAGATACGGTTTCGTGCGAGCGCATTGTATTGACTCGCCAGTCGAATGAAATGTGGACTACCAGTCCCTGAGTAGCTACGATGATATCGTCTGAGCATGTGATTAGTTAGTGGCATATTTGCACCTGTTTCTCCAGGATCTGTAAAATCTTGGCTGTTAAACAGTTCATATGAAAATCCAATTTATACCGCTTTCTCAGGACGCCTTTAACAAGGTAATTCTTAATCAATGAGACCTCAGAACTTTTTACCATCATCACAATGAACATAAAATATAGTAGATGTCCGTGTGATGCCTCGATCATATTGGGCAACATCAGTAAATTCTTTGGATGCAGTCTGGCGAGAATGTCAACCTTTTTTTAGTTTGGGCAACTGCAGGTCACTCGTAGAGGTGTCGGGATTTGCGTTATACCGTGTCATCGCGCCCCTCTCCTTGTCACTTCATTGATGTACAATGCCGGAGGACGGGAGCCATATTTGAGCTTTCACAATTCACTCCCTTCGTCAATTCTCATCTGCCCTTTTGCTTTGTTTCTGCATACTTTATAGTCTGTAAATTGCCTTGTCTCATGATTGCGCAGTGCTCCTATTGCCTTTTACTTGGCGTTGGGGCGATCGGAAGGTGCTCTCCTGACGTAATTCGACAATTCCACTCAGTGTTTTGAGAATCTTCTTGCCACGGGTTGTAGTGCCAGGGTAGAGGGGTGGGTGCGGCGCGACAAGGAGGGTTCACGTCGGATATCATCAGCGCGCTTCTCGTGGACGTTGGGAGGATTTGTGGCTGTTTAAAAGCAAGCGAAATTGCGAGCTGCTAACGCGGAGTGGAGCTGGTTACTTGAAGCTGCCAAGTCACACAGGCGAGGACTTAGCCACCGTAGGGTTTGCTAAGGTGGCTGGAACATTGGAGCTGTCCTGAGGAAGTGGTCTGCAAGCCGTGCATGAGAGCAAGATTTTGTGAGTGTGGGAATGGGAGTGCCTAATTAGTTGCCTAACTTAGGGGAGTGAATTCCAGTGACCCGCTTCGCAAAGGAAATCAGCATGAAATTCAAAATACCTAACACAAAGGGGTATTTGTTAATCATTGGTATTATTTTGGAAGCTTAGTTACTGACGAAAACTCGCAGCTATAGCCATATTTACTCCAAGTTGACTTTACTTCTCCCTGTGTATTAGTTGTTTTTCTGACAAACTGCAAATTTTTGTCTAATTATCAATAATCTGCCAAAAGTTAACCAATCTGTTTGCATAAACCTGCGCGCTACAAAATTTGGAATGCAATTGAAAGTCACCTCTATTTGTTTATCTGATTCTGATTGATTTACACCTCTCGTTTGGTCGCGCTTCAAAATCCTCTTCGTACATGGATATCGCACCGGACGTCTTTAAAAAGGAAATTGAATCCTTAGACAGAAGCATTTTAGCGCTTCATCAACTGAAAACTTTGCCAAATTCTGAGAAGATAGAGCTTATTCGCCAGTTGCGAACCAAAAACGCCTCGATATTGGATTACTTCGTCAGCTGCCGCAAAAATCGAGCAGGTGATTTTTCGATAGCAAGTTTAGTTTGCTTATACTTCTTTTTTATTTTGATGAATCTTAATAATCAAGGAAAAATTTTACTGTAACCTATAATTTTGCAATGTGCAAAGCTACCAGACCAGTCCTGAATTGATTTTGGGATAGGGTAAAAAATTGTGGTTGCCAACTTCAATCGGATACTATATTTCTAATACTTAAATAATTTTTAAACTTATGTTTGGAATGGCGTGTTTTACGAAACCTTCCTAGAGTACCATTTCTGGAACCCTTTTATATGATGACATGTAGATGATATTATTAAATGTATGACCATGTACTTACGTACAAATGTATTTTGAAATTCTGTTTAAAAGAAAATTTTACTATTGCCTACACAATTGCGTCTATCATATGACATTGTTTTTACAAAAATTGCTCTAATGTTTGACCTTAAATTCCAATGACCTTTTTCTTTTAGAAACGTACGTGAATGCAATGACGCCTTATTTAAAAATTTTTTTAGGAGGGTTTTTATATTAGCTGATTAATTTTAAAGAAGATTTGGTGCCTTTTTGAGACTTTACCCATCCTGAATCGAGTATGGGATTCCCCTTGATTTTTTAATAAGACTTTATAAGCGAAACAGAACAAGCTTTTGAAAGGACAAAACCATGCTATGAAAGCAAATCGGTCGTGTATATGTCGTTTTCCTTGCATATATTTGGAACTAGGATTAACGTTAAAGCATTTTTTAACTCAACTCACTTGAAAAGTAGTTAGCTTTGACGGGCACAGTTGGAACTTCTAAAAAGCAAGGTGGCACATAAATAGGGTGCAAAACGTTATAACATGCTAACCAAGCTTTACAACTGGCACCTATTTTAGCGAGTAGGAGGTCCCACAAACTAGAGCCTGCTGACGAATCTCCATTATATCTTCAAAAGTGCTGCAACTCGCAGTAAGTCTTGCTGTTCCTTGCAAACTCTTGGTTTCACAGTTCCCGGTGCGTTAAAATTCGCGAGGAGTATTTGCAAGAAAAGGAGAAACGCGATCTCGAGGAGTTGGAAGAGCTGAGCAAAGGCAGACAATTCAAGTACAGACCCCCGCCATCCCACATTTACCTTAGGCTTTGCCCAAGAAAGGCCAATAAGGAGCAGAACGGGATGTCGAAAGTCAAGGAAAAGTTAACCACTGCCGAGGAATTGCGAATCGAAGTTGACTGATGCAAGCAAATTTCCCATAAAACACATGCTGCTTATATTGTTTAGGTAGGTTGTGTATAGCATCGCAGCCGTTGTTTTCGGGTCAGTGGGGAGGAGAGCTGTGGCATCAGACCAGGGAGCAATTAAAAGCTGGTAAATAAAACCTGATGGTAGCATGCGATTTTTGTGCAATCAATGCAAAGCTTAGGGGCTCATTAGGGCCCAGAAAAAAGCTGTCAGTGTAAGACATCTACCTGCATCAACTGCCTGAAATATACTAGCGAAAGAGCTGGGGCTCCGTTTAACGTATAATTATGATGCTTGTACAGAATTAAAAAGGTGGAGATTCCGAGTCCTGGGTGTGGAATGGCTACCGCAAGTTACGAAATCCTTTTGCAGTAGGACAAAGTGCGTTTTTCCCTGAACGATAAGAACTCTAAACAGGAAGAATGTTAAAATAGACTTTCTTTGAAAGGTCACAGTGGCTTTCTACAAGAAGCAATTTGTTTTTGTCATAGAAGTGACAACAAGGTTCAACATTAAAAGTTAGGAAAGATAAATTCTCAGAATCTAATCCAGATTCATGCTTGATTTTCAGAAGTAGCGGTCTTCGAGTCGATTTATTAAATAACAGAGCTTTTTCAAATAACTTTTATGCTAACTGTTATGAGCGTCATCAAATAAAACATAAACACGAAACATAGTTAATGATTGAATTTTCGGGAAGATCAAATAAAAGGCTGTGTTGAATTTAATTGTTTTCAAGTTGCTCTTATTAGGCCATCTCCAAGCATGCTTTAACACCATAGAATACTCACAATGTTAACGTCCCCTAAAGGGGACACAGGATCTCCCTTACTAGCTCTCCAGTTTAGTTATTAAATTATTGAGTCCGTTAACACGTGTATGATTGCCCCTTAAGGCGATATTCTTCATCTTGCGATCACTCCAACCGTTGATAGTATGATTTCGATTTACTGTGGAGCCATTGAAACACTGTCATCTGATTAAACAAAATTTATTAGCTTGCAAAACCACATTATTTAAGGTGAAAATCAAAGCTCATGAAGCGTGTGGCGCGTGGGCCCTCAAGCCTTTTCCAGTGTCGTAGTAAGACGTCCCAGTGAGGACAAAGATGCTTTATTATTGCTGCAAGGAGGAACTGGGGGACGGAAGCAAGAACCGTGGGGACTGAACAGACCGCCTTGTTCGACAATCAATTCAAACAGATCTTGGTGGTTTAACAATGTACAATTTTCGTAGTGCCTTTTTCACAATGAAAAATGGAACATTGCGGTTCTTTTAGCATGTTTTCGAACTAAGTCAGGCTTCTGAATGCCTAAGTCAACAAGCCAATGTTAAGCTTAAAAATTCAGAGCAAATCAAATTTATTTTTAGCTCAAAAGAAAAAAGAAGACGACACTAAGAAAATGGCCGAAGGCAAGAAAAAGTGCACATTATCTTACAGAATTGTATGGAACACAAGGGACTGGTGCCGAACCGGATCAAGAGATCACACAATTGGTGTTAAAAAAATTTCACGCAGGTTGGGTTTTTAAGCTTTGGGTCGGATTTTTCGCACTTTGTGCATTCAAAGTGCTATTTTGTATCACTTATTCCGATTTTTAATTTGAAATCACATTTCACATTTCCACAAGCATTTCAACTTTTATTCAAGTCTTGAAATGCTTCATTTTGAGAACCTATCAACATCTTGGAGAATACAAAAGGGGACACAGTTGAATTTGTAATTCACAAACAACAACTTCGCTGTCGTTGTCCCCAAAATTCCCACCATAGTTTTAATGAAAGTACTTCTCTGTTTAACTGGTTCCCGCATTCCTTTATCATAACATGCTTTCTCCTGACGGATTCGATATTGTATTATGCAGTTAAGAAGTTGCATTCCTACTTTCCCTCTCCAAGCCTCCTTGACCAGCGTCACCGGCCACAATTGCATGACTCGCGCTTTCTTCACCACATTGTCTTAACCGTAATGGCACCAAGTCGTGCTTCAAAGAATCTACTTGGGTTCCAATTAATAAATTAAGCGTAGGTTACTCTCGATCCGGAGCGAGTCATATCTTTAGTTTTTAGTAGATATACCTTTGAATAAAACTTATGTTTTGCCATCTGTGGAAACCCACTTTCCCCCGATTTTTGGAGGCAAACGACAGGACATTTGATTTTGATTTAAAGATGCAGCGCCCACCTTTTTTGTGCACTAACACCACCAATGGACCCGACTTTATTCACATTTTTTTCTCAAAGTCATCAACCAAAATTTCTCATGCATCAATTTTCTGACTTTATCTCAGAGCCACCTCTTGCTTGTAGTTCAAAGCGTAACGTTTGCTTTTCGTGGTCAAAGTATGAGTTCAGCAGCATGCAGTTTCGACAATACTTTTGAGGGCCCCGAAATGCTCCTGATTTCATAAATATCCAGTATTATGTTCGCCCCAAAAGGCTAAGGGGCTAAAGCCACGTACGAATCAGAAAGCCCAATAAACAAATTGTAAATAATGCAATACCAAAACAGTATATTGCAACGCAGAGATCTAAAAAAGGTGAAATTTCAAGCGAGTCTTATTAAAGGCGAATGTGACAGTCACTGAGCTGCCAGTCAGGCCGAAATGCTCCCTCTTTCGAGAATGCGCATATAAAGTATCTATTCTTAACCTGCCACCCCATAGATGACAAAAGTGGGAAGTCGACGTGAAGTTCAAAAGCATTCTTGCACAAGCCCAGCGTGCTGCTTAAATTTGGTAAGATATATTTTTAATGAGGTAAAAAACAGCAAAAGCGTATTTATCAATGTGTAAGTGGCCAAAAATAGACTCCACCAACCAGCCGTGAAGGGTGCATTCAATAAATAATTTTAAAAATGGAGAAAACCACCGTAGCGCCTTGAGACTTCCCTGGGCTTGGGAGAGGACATAATTCTGGAGTGGAATATGTATTGATGACTTACAGCGGTGCTGGTGGGGCTGCTAGCATGATCCCACTGAGAAATGCACTAAAGGTGAGGGGATTGTGCAGACCATCACGCGCCGGCCGGCAAACTTGCCTGCAAATGAGAATACATCTAACTCCAATGTCACTGAAAGTCCTTGGCGATCTCATAGTATCTGAAGCTACATTCTGTTAAGGAAATTATTAGGGAAGAGACAATGAGGTGGACATCTTGTGTGTCCATTGCCAGTCGTTGAATTACTAGCTTGAAAGCGGGGTCGTTTATATGGAGTAGTGTTCAAGAGTTTTGGGGGATAGGGCTTTGCAGCTGTTCCTCCTCACCTCAGTGTTCTTTGTTGCTGCCCAGACATATCTATCCAGTATCCTTGCAGCTAGTAGAAAGGTGAAGAGGGAGGTATCAGCTAAACACTTAACTAACTTTTCATATGATTCACGAGTAGTAGCGCTTCAGTTAATAATAGTGTTACTGTGGGATAGCAAACGAAGGCAGACGTCATTTTTAACCCTTTATAGGGGGTCGTCACAGGCTCTCCCATCCACAGCACAGGCACTCCAGTCGCCAAGTTGAGGTTTAACATTCAGCTGTGAAGAACGGGGTAGCTGCCCTTTGAAAAGAGGTTTGCTTTGCGTTGTCGCCAATGTAGCCTCACGAGACTTCCATAAAGACAAGAGGAGGTATAATACTAAGGCAAAACATGTACTTTTAAAGTGGAGAATGTCTCAGGAAGATACTGACTTGGCCTAGAGACCATGTTGCCAGACAGAAGTACAAAGGCGGATCCCGAAGGAACCGATGCACCGAAACGAAGGGTTAAACAAATAATCAAAGTTATAGGGTAGTAATTGTGAAATTTTATAGCTAAATCGCTTGCAAGCTCTTCTTTCAATACAAATTGCATGGGTGTTACGATTCTACCTAAAATAGACCAATGTTATAAGTATTTTGATTAACTTATGTACTCCACACATTCATCAAGAGGGGATTTGAAAATGACCGATTATTGTTAAGGGAAAAAGTCGAGCCATCGGATCTGAAGAGAGCTTTTCGGTTCAGCCTAAACAACAATTTAACTCGTTTCGACGTGTCACGTGCGGGACTATTGCAAGGAGCACGAAATTTGTGCGTAAAGCATTTATTTAGCTGCTAAATTGGAGTCGAATGATCACATTTATAAGCGCGGTGTGAGGCTATTTCTAGTGCCCGTCGCTTAGATGTCCCATCTCCCCTTTGGCCTTCACACCCTAACGCAAAGCCCAACGTGTTCATACCACCTGGACGCAAAAGCGGCCACCTTCACTTCTACTACTATTCTCAGGAATAAAAGCACAAGTTTTGTGCTTGAAACTTAAGGAAAATAAATCCGCAAATGGTGAGAATTTTGAGAAATTATTGAATTCGATCTAATCCAATCAAACACAATTATGATTTGAGTGCCGCGACCATCTGTAAACAGGGGGCTTATTTCTAAATAAGTCAAAAGCTGCATTTTTCCTCTTTTTTTGAACACAACCGGTGCATTGGGAAAGCGATTTGTTACAATCGTCGCTGTAAAGTAGTTGTCAACACGTGTCACACATTTGTGACGATAGTAGCGAGCGCATTTAGAATATTACTAAAAGCAGCTGGTGAACAGAGAATTAGATGAGCCAATCCGAACGGAACCTAAAAGATTCACTTCTATTATTAAATGACAAAGTTTGTTCGCTGTGGTGAAACAAAAAAGCCATTTTTTAGATGAGGCTCAGACCAAGACAAAGGCCATGAAGTGGGATGTTGCAAAGTTTACACTACTACAGCAACATTTTTTCTCTGATTCAATCTCATGCCAGTGGCACAGACCTCTGCCCTTCTTGCTGTACACAGCGATTGTACCTCCCGGGGCTGAGATTTTTTTAAATTCATTGTTAGGTAACTTGATCACAGCGAGGGTAACAGTGGTCGGAGGCTTGCACCCAAATGTATCAGTTGCTCGACAGACTGCAAAGCGCCGAAAAGAAAGGAGGCTTGTTCAAGTGACTGATATCGCGGAGACGGTGAACGAGGCGACCAAGTAAACTGCGCCAAATGGCTAAGACATTTCCCCCTCAAGGATAAAGCAACCGTAAATAAGGTGGAGGGCAGGAGGTCCAGAAACAGAGTTTGCATGCCCAGTCAATGTGAAGGTCGAATTGCAAAGCAGAATATAAATGGCAAACAAGCGTTACACAGTGCATGAGATAACTTTACGATTTATAGCGGACAGTCTTTTGACTGAAGCAAGATTAGATTACGCGTTTATTACCGGCGTCGCATATATATGACACGTGTTATTTGCCAACATAGGAAACTTGATTGCAGTAAATTGTATCGCGAAAAGACTGACTGCATTTATATCTATGAAATTGGCCTAGTTTGAAGAATAATCATATTTATGTCTCTAAATTTTGGGCTGTTTAACTCGATAAGAGAAATGGATGATCATGGGTGTAGCGGCAGAATTCCATTTAAGACCCTGATGTTGAAGGTATTAGAGATACTAGTTTGTAAACAATTCATTGTCGATCCCGGAAAGTAACTTAAGCCGTTTAAATGGCAAGCGTTCGTGCAAAATCAAATGAAAGACTCGCGTTGCCATCAGATGCTAGAGACGTCTATGGGTTTAGGGCCTGGACGGCAGCAATGAAGACCAGGCGTCCTTGGTCCATCGCTGGTCTTATATTCAGTAGGTGCATTTGTGAGGCAGCAATTACTTGGATTGTAATAAGGTGGTTACTTTTATCCATCCAAAGTTAAATGCGACCTTGAACAATGAAATAATCTGCCCCACGAAATGCCAATATAACAAAAAGTGGTCCTCTTAGCCGGATGATAAAGTTTTCGAAAAGACCGGCAGTGATAATGCAAATGTCAGTTACGTACTCGATGAAGGTGGTCCCCAGTTTGAAACCTCATTGGTTATGCCAAAGGTCGTTGACCAAGTCGCATTACCTACCAAAGTACCATTTTAAGAGACAAACCATTCTGTAAGGAGGGCGAAGCTACCATTTGTGACTTCAAAAGACCAGCACACGGTGTGACTGGTTTCCGTTTTGAAAAGCACCTAGCAGTGAGTGCCACTTCCAATGCCTGAAGGCGTATCCGACCTGTACATCACAGCAAAAGTATTCTTTTCGAAAGACCCAACTCTTATATTTGCCCCAAGTTAACTTCTGATCAATGCGTCGAATTCTGCCTCAGTGACTAGTATGCATTGACAGGTTGCTCCACTCTGCAGACATTGTTTTAAATCAAAAAGGCAGCACTTATTTAAAGGAGGCAAAATTCTTTTAGCTTTAAAATAGCAACTATTTGTTAAAATCTAAAATGCGGCTGTCGAAACTCCAGGGGAAAATATTGCTCCATTTTGGTGTCCACTTGACATTAAATGACAGTTCTTGCAACAGATTTTTTCTCTAAGTGACAGGAAAAGCCAGAGCAAAAATGGCTGATTACCATCTCCCAGAGGCACCAGTTAACCAGAAGTACCCATAACTAAAGAGTGATCATGCCTTCTCCCGTCTTTATTTGACCCTTATTTATTTTTAAACCTTACCAACGCAGATTGCATTTAAAGTTAAAAAAGCTATTCATTCAACAAAAAACGTGTCTTTTATTACAAAAATGTTTAACTGTTAAAGTTGTCACTGTCAGCCATGATGCGACACTGGAATGACAATCGGTCACAAAGAAGTATGAACGTGTATGCCGGAGCCTTTCTTGGTGAACGCCTCAAATATAGCATTCTAAGAGTTAAGAGTCATGAGAGCTGGATCAAGTGGTAAGAAATGAAACGCTTATGTTCCAGCTCAGTTAGGTTTAGATAAAGTACTTTAGACTTCTCAGGTCACCCGTCTCCAATGCCTGGATGTTTTGGATCTAACAAATGCGTGAGTGGCGGTGAACGAGGGTTCCAGCAAACATGTACACGAAACCTGCTCGAAAATCAATGGGTTAAAAACCACTCCACAGTAAGACATTTAAATGGCAGGTTTTTGTCCCAAAGGTAGCGCGGTGCTCTTAACTGTAATGCCATATTTATTTGTTCAACTCTCCCTTTAGGCTTAACGAGCACTTAGTACTCCACCACCGAGCTTCCTCTGGGCCATGCCAGTAGCACCCCTTAGCCGAAAACGCCTTCTCTTGTACTCAGGGAAGTCCTGGGACGCCACAGAGCCACTACAAAAGAATCAAATGCAACACGGCATTAAAGGGAAGGCCATGACAAGCAGCACGAAGCAATTCTGCGTGTGGAGGAAATGTGAGCTCATTAAAATCGTCTTGGAGATAGCGCAAGCATGAAGGTTGTACCAACAATTCCGTTGCAATTCTCTCGAAATCCTCGAAAGGATACAACTTTTCTTTGTCTGCTAGACTTTAAATAGCCATTTTAGGGCTTAAGAGAGGCGGACAAATTATCGCCCACTATCGTCATTGGCGCTTCATGTATGGCCCCAGCGTAATCGGCTTACTTAAGCCTAAAACATTGGAAGGGATACAAGGAGGTTGGTGGCCTCTAGATATTTAGCCTTTATTTAGTTTTTTGAGTGGCAAACGTACTAACTCACTTTCATCACTTAACTTATGTGATTCTTTTGGTGGAATTCTCTCACAAATTCTGCCACAGCTCTCTCCAATACCAATACTAGCATTTAGAAGGTTTAAATGCATTCCTCATACTCATTTTTGATAAAATTTTAGGATTACAGGGGCAATACATGGTTGTTTAAATGCCCACGTTAGGTGGAAGGCATGCACATCGAATTGATCCCCTAAAAGGCGAGAAGGCGAAGAACTCTGATCCCTCGATAAAGAAGATGGTGCTCTCCAAACGTTCTCCATCAAAAGCTGCAACACGGAGATAGAAAGGCAAAAAAAAGGAGGAGGATGAGTAGGGTAAAATAAGTGCAACCGTGGAGATATGCTGTTTATTTTTTGATCCTCATTAGGACAAATTTTGGCAAAATTTAATTCTACTAATATTTTTAGAAAAGTTTATCAACCCGCAGTTGCAAAGCCATTATGCCTCAGAATGACTGCAGAAAAAGGACGCATTTCTTTTTAGGCCCTTGCTAAGTGGCCTTCCAGCGTCCTTTCTTTCTACTACACTTCACCTTTGCTTTGAAATTGCTTTCCTTATGTTGATTGCGCTATTTCTGCCGGAAACGTCATGTCCGTCCACAACAGCGCTACACTTCAAACGCGAACTTGTGATGATGCAAATTGTGCAACCAAACGTCTTCTACAAGCTTCGAAACATTGACGCAGGATATGGGCTAAACTGGAGGTGATTAAAATAAATTACTGCCGCCCTTTTTTCAACGATTCTCCAGGAATGTTTGTGAGAAGAACCGCTTCCTTCTAATTAAAGCAGGCGCCTTTTCTCCGCCTTCGGATTGAAAAGACTAAAAGCTGTGAATTATCCCTAAAAAGCTGTTGATTTCATCGCATCTAGTATTTATTTATTTATTCTCTTGGAAACATCAATAATAAGTTCAAACTTTCCTTTTAAAAAAAGAACCGCCACTTCCCACAGGCGGTAGAGGTATGAGGCTTTGGGATGCCCAAGTTTTGGGGATTGCATTGAATTCCTTCCAGTTTGGAAAGCAATCTTGCCATTCTCATGACTGTTAAATTATTTTGCTAGTGCAACAAAGGAACACAAAAATGCCTGGAATTGTTGGTTTAAATTGCCCACTTAGTGTCGAACAACGTTTTTACGCAAGTATCGCCGCACAAAGAACATCGTCACATGGCGCTTGCGGTTCTTGCAGACTGCTATCGTGAATCCCTTGTAGGTGTTCAAAATCACCCCCTAAAGGATACGAACTTTGAAAGTACATGCAAATCATGGGTTACACCTTGGTAATTTGACATTCATATTCCAATTTTGGTATCACTTCTTATAGACATGGAGCCGTCAAAACCTTGCTTATTGGAAGCACTCAGTAGAGGAAGCAGTGTAGAAAATCACACCGCCGCCCACTAATCCCAGATAAGGACAAGCCGGCAGAGTGTTTACGAAGAGATTTTTACTACAGACAATCCAATCTGTGGGGTACATAAGATGTTTAACGATGCATCCAAACGTAGTTAAAAATAAAAATTATTTGAACTGCTTTGATGCACACAAATTTAAAGAGTGATTTCGCGAATTATTCAAGCTGACTTGATTTTTGTTATTACAAACGACAAAGTAAATACCGTTAGCTTTGCTTCTTCCTTCTAAATGAACCAAAAACGAAGCATTTCGTTACTTAACAGCTGAACAGTTAGAACCCGGTATAGCAACCATTTGGCGTCAAAATGCACAGTTGCTAGAGAATCGCTTCTTTTAAGAGATTATCAATGCCTTAGACTCATATTCAACCCTATTTTCTATAGTTATACTAATTGAAGGTATCCCAATTTTAGATCTCTCTAATTACACCCAAACGTAACGTTAAGCACAACCTTGAGCCAGTCCGTTACGTGTTGTCCTTTTAAAAGCTGTAAATTGCAGCTTTTTTTGCCTTTCAAAAGTGTCAAGTGCTGTTCTGCGGATGTGGATAGCATGTTTTTGCAATCTTCGCACAAAAAGAAAGAAACATTTTTTCTTCTCTAAAGGCGCACTTCAAACCCTCATGTTGCGACGTGACATAAACACAAAAGGTAAGTCAACACTCCTGAGGTAAGTGACGGTGGGGAGGTAGGCGGGTTTAAAAATACACCTCAGTGGTTCATATTTTGTTTGGCACAACTCAAAAAACACCTCCTTGTGGAAGTGGAAATTCATGGATATCAGACGAGACAGTGTATAGTTGTGTATAGACAGATTCGATTTGATCATTTACATAAGAAAAAGGCGTCAAACATACATAGCAGCAGATGGGGTAAGGACAGACTAATTCGACTCATATTTTGCAGTGTACTGCCATAGGTCCCTTACCCACACAGGGTATAGATGAGGAGAGTTTGTTGAGCAGCCAGAAATGCTCTGGAGTCTGAAAAAAGTATTGGCGTAGGCAGAGCCGACCCAAATAGAAACAACCATAATTGGCTGAAAACGGCTGAGAGTGGTTGGATTAATGAGGGCTCATCATAGGGAGTTTTCCAAAGTGTGTCATATTTAAACAGGCAGCATTTTCTAGTTCTGTACAAGTGAAACGGGATCAGGTTTGCATCAAAAGAATTCCCTTCTTCAAAAGTTCAGACTGTTCATTAACGCAGGGTGGAGGTTATGGCGAAAGACGATCAACGCGCGAACACGCTCACTGGAGGACATCCCTCAGTTTTTAATAACTTTTACCTAATAAGTTCTCCCCATACACAGCAGGCTTGCCCAGAAGGTTGATGTATTACAGTCTTTCTTTGATCCAAATTCATTCCGTCATTAACGTTTCTAACTAGTTACGGCTGTCGAAGAAGAAAAAGAGGAGGTGTGACCAAGGCAGGTATTAAGGGGGATGCTAAAAGTAGAATTAAACAAAATTAACTTTTAATGATACATTTGTTTCACCACAAAATTTTTTGAGTCTCCTCGGCTCGGCCATCTTCGTGGTGCCATTGCACTCCGTCTATGTTAGGCCTTAGGGGAGGCCACGAGGCTCACCGCCTTACTCAAACATACTGGATTTGTACACTTGCCATAAAATAAAGTGGATTTTATTAACCTGTGCCCTTTTCAAGCATTATTTAGTTGGGTAGTTAATTAATTAGAGGAAATAATGTAGATCATCAAATAAATGCAATGACATTAATTCGGGTCGTAGCTGAGAGTAAAAATGCATTTACAAACAAAAGCCGTACGGAATTTATGGGTATCAGTTTAAAATTTGTATTTCTAGGCTACCATTATTTTTACATAAAAAGTTGTATTTTGAACAGTTTTTTAATATTAGCATGACATGAAATCAGTGGCATTCGAGTGTTCGAGACACTTGTTGGTGCTGACACTCTGTGCTGCTGCTCCGACGCGGATGCTGAAAATACAACGATGTTTTATGCACAAATAACTTCCCTCCTTACTTGCTAGTTCCGCATCCCCACCCTATAAGTTCCTCTTGGAGAAATACATTCTTGCCCGTTTCCCACGGCAGCGTTTCAGGCTCCATGTTGTTGGACGGAATATCGCATTTTTTCTCTGCAAAAGCATTTCTCCTGAGAACGCATCATTTCACACCCTTGGATGAAACATCACTGTCTAATTTATAGTCAAAATGACATTTACCACTAGTTGAAGGCAAGGGTGTAGAATGTCTCAAGGTGATTACAGGTCTACTTAAATGTATGGCCGACCTAATTAATTTATTATATCGGACCCTAATGACACTGAAACAAGGTGTGGCACTCAGTTGGGTCCCGCGGATGCTATAACAAGTGACAAGTCTCAGAGGAGTTTTTCATGCCATTTAAAAGGTCATTAAGACTAGTGCTAGCAGATCAAATCACTGAAAGCTGGGAAATCTCGTTCAGACCAATACTTGGCTAGAACAGTTGCCATTCGTTTGGTTTAGGCATGTGTCAGATTCGATCGATACTGATTGAAAATATGAGCTTCAAATAGGACGAAACAGTGGACAGCAAAATGTGATTTACCCAAAATGACGTTAGCCTTTTCCGCCACCAGGTGGTCTATGCGGTTCCCTTCAAGCTTTGTGATCGTGACTCGACGTGTGAGGCAAATCGATGGACCACTCAACTCACTCATGAATAACTTTTGGAGCTAAATTCTTACCCCTTACTTTAGATTCGAGCTTCCATCACATAGCTTCTGCGTCTTTAACCCACGATATGGGAAAAATCACCACGCCCACTGGTAGGAACCCATAAGAAAATCTCCAGCCCTTAGATAGGTTACCTAACTCTGCGCTTTGGTCGAGCGGGTACCCAAGGCTCCACCAGTGGGTTTCTGCCCGGCAAATTGGCCACCAAGCCTTGCCAGTAGCTTTTCAGCACTTAGTTCACCTTCCTTAAATATGTCGTGTTTGTTTATGCTAAGCAAAGTCAGATAGAAAGGTCGGAGTTTTATGCAATCGAATTCGCCAATGTTTATTCAGTAGGTCCTGAGTGTGCATTTAACGACGCGGGCTTTTCGGTTTCCGCCTGCTATTCCTCCATCTTGTAGGAGTGGCTTTTTAACCATGTCAATTGACTCACAGTTCTTCCTTCTGTTAACATCAAAGAAGCCTTTTATATTGAAGTGTCGTAATGCAAGTGTCGGGGCGACTCAGAGAGGCGCACCTTCGACCGCACATTCACAAACGTAGATGGAGGCATAAAGTAATGGGCGTGTTTTTTGGTCTAAGTCGCTGTCGACCTTCAATTCATTTCCTTACTGATCCGAGAAACGAATATGGAGCCTGTGAAAACATAATGGGATCGAAGTCGTTGTAATTGCGCAGCAGTCAAAATCGCCTGGTCTGCATTTGTTTTAACTTGATGTCAGATACAATTCACTTTAAGCCGAATCCTCAATAACTGTCGCCTTATCGAAAGAGAGAACTCATAGCTTATTTCCTGACACCATATGTTACTAAAGATCGAAAATTGCTAACGCCATCAGGCCCCCCAAAATGTGGCAACAAATCAATGAAGGTAGGGTATACAGTGGATGTGGTTTTTATCACCACGAGGGAGCCGTGTCAAAAGCTTTTGGGGAAGACGGCCTCCTATTCCATGTACTATTCGAGGTTAGCCTTGTTTATCCGGTAGCTGGAGTTTACATATAGGCGTGGAAGGCTAATGTCCAAGCTTTGTGATGGCACGCACTTGCCTGGCCGGCATCGCAACTGTTCAGACTGAGACCTTGTCTAACCTCTATGGGCTCTTGTTCACCTACAGACATGATGGACCTGTCTGTGAAAGTGGTAATTTTGAGACCCCTATGGACGCATAACACTTGAAGCTCGAATGACTGTTAAAAGAAGGGAAAATTGTCAAAGCCAAAATCAGGCTAGTTGTCCCTTTAGAACTTCAAAATATGGTATTTAAGTAGGACCGACAAAAATTGAAGAATTCACTCCAGAAAATGTGATGACTGTCGCCTCCTTTCATTTCTTTGGGGAATTAAAGTCCTCGAAAATCCAAAAT
This sequence comes from Taenia solium, assembly GCA_001870725.1. Taxonomy (NCBI): domain Eukaryota; kingdom Metazoa; phylum Platyhelminthes; class Cestoda; order Cyclophyllidea; family Taeniidae; genus Taenia; species Taenia solium. The sequence continues at coordinate 82,142 of MIEF01006846.1, forward strand.
TCGTCAGCTTCATGGAAGTAGGTATTGAAACGGATTGGTGACCTTTTCCAAAGTGATTAAACGAACTGATAGTGAGTCATCACTGTATTCGTGTCCTCAATGCGTTAGAATTTTCCCTTCGCTGAGAATTTTTTTTGAGTGATCTAAAAACAACCACGAAACTACACGGTAGTGAATCGGAAGTCCACCTCAATTTTTTAACCGCCTTGAGGTATGGATAGTGTGTTCAGCCTGGAGTGCGCTTTTGCATGGCATTGCACAATCCATTCCCAAAAGACCGAAAGTATTCACTCTCATCTCGGCCCTGCCATCCTGGCGTGAAACCCTTAAGTAAATTTGCTGCCAGGGCTAACAAAATACGCTGATGAGTATTATTTAAACGCTCTCATCTCACGTTATTTATTGTTTTATTTTGATACCAGTTGGAGTTACCTTTTCTAGACCACTGGGGAGTTAGTCAAAGCGTCTCATTGTGTCATCTTAAAACCAACTAGACTACCGCACGATTGGGTCTAAACAGGTAGCACTTGAAGTCTCAGATTCATCACACATGTGTGACACTGGAAACAAGCATATTAAACGTGATCAAAGATCAACACTTTAAGAGTTGTGTTAGGGCTAGTGTCCGACTTTTTTACCTCTCACCTCCCGCAAGCGCATATTTTGCATTCGTTTAGTTAAGATATGCAAAGTCTTAGTTGACTTCCTACCATTTGGGGAGACATTTGTTAGGCGAATGTCTTTGGTGGCCACTTGTGTTTAGGCTGACATACCACTGGACAAGTTTAAGCACTCAAATGGAATTTTGACACTGAAAAAGACCCTTTTGGTCAATGTCACAAGCTACAAAAAGGAACAAAACTCAACTGGTAATTATTTGAAATAGGGAATCCGCAATTCGTTCTAAACCATCATTTGTCAGGCTCCAACAGTAAATCGCCTGCGTGCGAAGATCTTAAGCTTACCCATGTAAAGAAATCGCATTTGATACATTCTTTGTATTTAAAAGGGTTTACTCCAAATGGGCAGACTGAGTTGTCTTTAGACTACTGTAAAAAAAGGGTTAAAATGCCGACTTTGCACGTTTACCAAAACAGGAGGTGATAAAGAATAACAAATTTCGGAGATGCCGCCCTTCCTCAGTAAGTGATTTAACCCAACCTGCCAATTCCTCTTTATTGCTCCTAGTCGTCTGTAAAGGTGGGATATTGGATGCCAAGTGGGGAGAAATACACAAATAAGACGAGAGCTTAAGTCCTTTCTTCTTTCAATCGTCTTCCATGAGGCTCTTGCGGTCACTCCTTATCTGCTTCGAAAGTTCGGGTCCGACGGATTCGAATGAATTGCGAGTTAATGTTGTAGATGGTGTGCTACTTTACCATATAAGAGATCATACGACTCGTTGGTGCTGATAGTAGAGGCTGCACAATTAAGTGGACATTCCCAAGCTCGAGACCATTGAGAGGTGAAATGCACAAGGGAAGGCATTGTTTTGACAGGAGGACCAAAAGCTGGACTACTAGATTAAAAGTTGAAGGAGTAAATGATCCATTTACACGACAAGCCATAACGGATCTGTTGTGCTTCCACTTCCCAATTAAAAATGTTCCCGTTCGCCTTTACACAGCACTGTACCAGTGCTTTTTTCATGCCCTCGTCAGGAAATTAGTCCATTCAACTTAACAATGACATAATGCACTTTTTCCAAGTTTGGCAAGCGCATTGACAGTGATCATTTTCACGACAATGGCAACACATTAAAAGGCCACGGTAATGTTTAAATTAATTTAAAATTAGAAAGAAACATCGAATATCATACCTCCTCCATTTTTGGTATTCATATATACACGTGTGTGGTTTATAGGATAGAGGAAGAAGGGTAACCCTCCCTGCCCATTAAGAGAGGGACACAAATACATCTAGTGGAAAGAGCTTATGCACAATCGTGACTGACTGACACCCCATAGTTCCGGCTGCTTTCGTGGTCTGTCAGGTCTGGTGGTACCCCTAAAGTCCAACCTCAATGGTTACCCATGAGCAAAAGAAAGCGTTTAACTACCTTAATGTGAGGAGATTATTTTATCCAAGTTAGCATTGTAATCCAGTTTGAAAGGTACTGACACACTTGAATGCAATAAACAGGGTGAAGTGGCCTGTAAATCAAATCAGTCCCTTACATGTCCAATGCACTTACGCCTCCAAATGGAGGTGACGCCAAACGGGACAGGTGAAAATTCAACCTCCCTTAGTGCTTTTACAGATTCAGGAGGATTAATAGTGCTTTAGAGAATAATGAGTTGCATTTCCCGGTGTGATTTAAGTGCCGCCCGATGAATTATATAAAATTTCCTACTTGTCCTCGATTTGTAGGCCTTTTTTAAAACAATGTTTTGGATACATAAAAGGATCGAATGACTTGGAAAGTAAACTATTTGTTGCCAATCTGACACATTGAAGAAAATGCGCCCTCATGGGCAGGGTTTGTGCGTACAGAAAAGAAGTAGCAATTCCAAGCACCAAGCTTGACATTTATTTGCAGGTATCGCTATCCTCAATGAGATGGAGAGGACGGCCATAATGGTAAGAGGGCTATACGATGACCGGGTAAGTTCAGGCAGTAAGTTCCAATCATTAACAAGGGGAGAAGCCCTCTAAAATATTTTATTTTATACCAGTTAGCTAAAAATCACATTTTCCTAATGAGTTTTATCTATGTAAGAAGAAAAATCAAGTATAGTTCTGGCCCCCTCGCTATCTATCTGCTTGTCCACCCATCTCACCCTTATTTCCATACGAAATGTCCATTCAACTTCTCGCATGATCATTTGATTGCTAAATGTTACTTTCAAGAAATTGGTTTCGGTGCCTTAAGATTGGCGATACATTGTCGGGAGAAAGCGCAGAATGAAAGTGAGTTTAGGTATCGTCTTCCATTGTAACGTTCGCTATGAGTATGAGGATTTGCTTTGCCTGGCACGATTAAATGTCCCCTTCAATCGACTGTCCCAGAATCAAAGGCACTATTCCACAGCTTTGAGTTGTATCACATCGATATGAAAGATCCACACACACGCACACCTAAAGCGATTACGCTCTTGGGGAGCATAGAGTGAAGGTGAGGCAGGCGGTGAGCGAGACGGTGGGTGGTTAATGATCCTATGCCTGTTAGCTTAAAGGCGTTAGAATGCAATAAAAAAGCACCTTTTTGCAACCTCACATCAGACATTAAGGCAGAAGGCAGCATAAAATGCACGCTCTTTGATATGGCTCCATCTACTTCGATTTCACGAATTGTCTTATCTCCCATTTAACATCTTTTGACACGTCCATCTCAAATTACCTTCATTGTCAAGGAGGGATCGTCTTTACAAACATTTCGCATCCTTAAGTGGATCTTATTCTATGTTTGAACAACGAACTACCAGAGAGGCTTCTGAAGCTTTGGAATCAAGTCAGACTCGGTTCGCTCAACGGACCTCTTCGTATCACATACAAATAAAGCGTTGAATGCCGTAGAGAGCAAAATGATAAAGATCGCACTGAGTGAATTAGACAAACTTTTCATGCTTTAGAGGGCTGAACTAGTTGTTACAGTACAATGCTGTCATGGAATTTGAAATGGCAAAGAGTATGATCAAATTACATGGAAATTTCGAAAATGTATTACTGGAGCATACCATTTAAGTTCATCGGTCTGAATTCGCACTCAAAACTTTTTCGACATTCACATAATTGCTCCCAAATTAGTTTGGTTCCTTTGCGTTTGTGGGATAATTGAGTTCGTGGTGTGCATTGCTAAGGATTTTTTGCCACAATTATAAACTTAGGCCATTCTTCAAGAAGGAAATCGTTTATCTAATGTTTGTTTGCATTTTAAACATTTACTTTGAAATAATTTCTTTAAAAGGCCAACTTTTCACTATATGTCAAGACTTCAATGTCATTAGGGAATGATTTTTTCTTTGCAAGAGCAAGCAACAAGTACTCGCCGCTTTTGCATCTGCATTGCGTTTCCAAGATCCACTCTTTTTGAGGAGAACAATCAGTAGCCCTGGATTCACATCCATTTCTGGACTGACGCCAACCTCTTGGGTGCTTAGCTATCCATGCGTAGAACACTTTCCAGTTTTAATGTCTTTTCCTACTTTCCCTGGTTGTTGTCTGCAGAAGGTTTGTCACTGTCACTGCGATCATTCTTGAATCTCTCAATCCACGGCTCTGTTTCTATACCTATCAAGGTAACTTATCAGGTACCTTAAAAAAGTGTCCTCATCTCTCGAAGTAGCTCAATAATTTTTATATGTGTGATGTAAGGTTCATCTGACAATGGCAGATGCACGTCTGTTTTTCGGTAACGTGCTTCCTCTACTGTGCGCTCCACTCCATACCATCATTTTTCCCATTTCTTCAAATCATTTCCAGGTTACAACTGATCAATGGGCCTATGTGATTCTACCTTTTCTGCTTTACAATCATATTTTACCCGGCTTCAATGATACAAAGACCTCTCACTACCGATTACATGATGGAGACGAATCCCTCCAAGATGATGGTGCATCAGATTTAGGAGGGTTCTCAAATTCCGATAGTGAAGCGTGGTGTCACAATCGATGAAAATGAGTTGAGGGTGTGACCGGTACCTCTTAGTCATATTTAACATGACGTGAGTGAAGAAACAACTGATCGACATCAACATGCACACCGTAAGGGAAAGTGGTGGTGATGATGACGATAGTGCCTGCGTAGCTAAGTCAGTGAATCCCACATGCAGGACAAGTGACGGCAGATTGTGGGCAATTAACCTGAAAGATCACAATTTGCTTCCCATATTCGCTCCTGCAAAGGATGAGAAAACACAAAACATGTGGCATTGTTTTGTGGCCAACAGACGCACCTGCGGTGGGAAACGACTATTCCACCTTTGTACTCCATCGTTCACTCGGCAAATGTGGATATGCCCCACCCTGGAGACCTTTTTAATAACAACATCATCGTACTCCTTTAACTTCATGCTTTGTCTCGTGACTCAATTGTTTTTAAAATGCTTTTCCTTCTTGGAAACCTTACATTTGTCTGACTGCTCAAAAGTGCGAATGATTTGGGGAAAGGTTTTGAGACTATTGAGGTTAGCCTGTTGATCAAGTCTCTTTTTGCCTGCGAAACAAAACTGATGTATAAGGATAAGCAAAAGGAAAAGAAAGCTCCTGTGTCTTCAGTTTGGATGCGACCAAGCCTTAATTTCATTCGCCTCAACTTGAGGTTGGTAAATAATGAAAGAACTTACCCACCGGGATTCAAAGTAAGGTGTTAAGTGAGTCACAGGTAATACACTGACTCTTTAAAGTGTAGACACAGTGTCTCTATTAATAACAAAAGGTAGGAGAATTTGCCATTGAGTCACGGACAACAGAGGGCGTAGGAGACAATGTTTTCCCTGAGGTCAAGAAGATACAGATTAAGAGTGTGTGGGTGAGCCTATGAGCATTCTTGAGGCAATCTAGGCCTCGCAAGAATGACACCACTCCGCGATCAAGTACTTCATTTTCTCCTCCCCCTTCCACACTACGTCGTAGAGCTCCGGTGCAAAAGCTCTCGGCTCCTTTCCCCGACGTCCCAAATCCAATCGCATCTCAGAGATGGTTTCCGCAGTCCTGCTTCGACGAAACTCCAAACAACGAGAGGTCTCCCTGTTCGCAATTGTGATCCATCTTGCATTGGGGATTCGTTTTGCTAACCTACTTAGCTCCTCCTTGCTTGGAGATGGTTGGTAGATGCAATCAATGTAGAGGTACTTCAGTGTCCATGAGCGTGGATAAAGCAGGCGTTCACAGGAGCCACTGCGAATTCGAAGGGAGTCTACGAGTAGACACAGGACTTCCAAGTTCCTAGAGGAGAGAATTTCTTGGGTTGCCATTGCATAGGCTTCTACGGAAATAGGCCACCTATTAATGTAGAGGCGTTTTAATTTCGGGCACATTTCTGCAGCTTCTTGAAGATCTTCGGGATCAAGATGACTATCCGAAGTGATGAAAAGCTCTTCGAGGTTAAGGAAGAGACCGCAAACGTTCTTAAGAGGTTGGGTATGTGGAATATTGTCTAAACAATGGCATGAGTGCCATTGGGAACGATTGCAAAAAGGAAAAGCAGGAGGAGATGTGATGGACACAGACTTAACTGACGAAAAGTATCCTCGATGATAGGCTAGAAGGGATTCAAACTCACTGTCAACATCCCTTGAATCTATCAATTCGACAGGAAGTTCAATCACCTTTAGTGAACGGGAAGTGAGCTTTATGATAGGAAAAAGATAGAGGTGACAGAGTGTTTTGAACCTTTTCAAAAAAGCGAGATATTCCGTAGAATTTTCAGGAACAACAGTGTGTTGCACAGTGACAATCAGGGTTTTCACCTTGTGACCGAACTTATTCAAAACCGCTAAAGTTGTTGAGCTAGATAGATTGATGTTATCAGGAAGAAAGATAAGTTCCAACATGATCAGACCTTTTCCAATGAGAGCCCTTCGCCCGATTTGGATAGCTTCGTTGGTTGAAAGTGTGGAAGAGATTTCCATTGGTTGACCAAAACTAGAAAAGTCGATTTCCAGAGGGCGAAAGAATCCGTTTTTGAATGGGATGGATGTTTTCAACCTCGATACATTGCTTATGTTGACAGACTTCAGCTTGGGGAAGAAAAAACACTCCTCACTAAGGAGCATCTCACTTAGAGCTTTAAGGAGATTACTTTTTGCGTGAATTTGAAGGGTTTCGAGGTTAGCGAAGGGGCCGACTCGACGCAAGTACTGCAACCATGGCGTTGCGCCGATCATTCGTTCACAGACTGTCAAATTAACAACTTTCTGCATGACCTGTAATAGAGCTGGAATATACTCTTCCATATCATCAGCTATGAAACCTATTAAATGGCATTTCATCACTTCGAGATGCGGTGGCGCAAAGACGGGAAGAGGCGATACACAGACAGGATTCTGCCCACAATCTGGTTCTGTGGGCCGAACGGAGAGATAGCGGAGGTGAGGAAAGGCAGGAGCTGCAAAAATCGCCAGCAGACGGTCGATCGGTTGCATCTGGACACTGAGGTCGAGGCGCTCTAAACAAGCGAAGGCAAAGGGGTTGGAGAGGATGCACTTGTGAATGCCCCCCACTGCACCGCCTTGAGCGATGGGTCCAGGGCTGGTGAGACGCAAAGTATGTATGTGTTTGGTAAGACGGCGGCGAAGGAGGAAGAAGAGAAGGGCAGAACCGTTCTCGGAGAGGAGGATTTCGTGAGGGAAGCTATAGTTCCACCTAGGGAAGGCACTGACGAATTTCAACCACTCGTCCAGCGTTAGGTAGCCCAGAAGTCGCTGGACAATCTGTGGTTGACAGAGTATTGTCTCCTAGGGAGGGAGAGCAACAGGGAATCATTTTCATGGATCAATTTTCTCAATAATTAAAGAATATTGGAATGCTCCACCCATGCTTTTGCATGTCTCACACCATCTCCGAGAGCAATTCTGAGGCTTCAATATCAGAAACCGCCAATAATGAAGGATAACGGATTTAAAAATACCTATGATAAGGTTAAGCACTTTGGGCAAATGCAAAGAATAATCTTTATGGATTGTGAAGTTCTTGCAAGAAAACATTCTGGTTCCAGCTAATCCTCAGAGTAACTTTTTCCCTGGATGCCAACGCAGCCTAAGAGGTATCTTTTTTTTCGCCAAGTTTGATGTACATTAACAGTTGGGACTAACTGAAGATTGCCTTAACCTGCGTAAGTCGCCAACGCAGATACCGGTGAATTCCTCTTATCATTTCGCACTTTTAAACTTAAATAGCAAATTTAGAATCACCTTAGCAGCCGCAAAACACCTTTTTTGCAAAAAATAAGCTCGGCCATGAACCACTCTGTGTGCGTCATTAAGCAAAAAGTTAAGACATTGATTCAATAAGGGCACCGCTAATAAATTTTAAGTCCTGGTAGCAAAATCCTCAACTTTGTGGAGAATATTTCACTAGCAAAGTTATTTTCCTTAACTGTGGATTATCTGTGCATAGTTGGAGCTATAGCGTGAAGCATCTGACCTCCCGAAGTAAGTTTATCAATTCGAGCAACTCGTGGCGGGGAATAAGTCACCTGACGGGGAAAAAAACAACCCAGCCAAGCCTAATATTACTTGCGCGTGTCAAAGAGTGCTAAATGTTTCCGATTTTTTTCGAACTTACAAACCCTTTCCGGTTTCTTAGTGCTCATAGTTAATTAATTACTGTGCATTGCTCTAAACCAGTACACTATCATACTTCATTTTTTTGCTGCAAAAGCGAAAAAAAGGTGGAAAATCAAGCAACCAAGTTTGAGTTCGTATCTTCAAGTACCAACCCCGGTTTGAATTTCGACTTGATGCATTTTTTGACAAGCTATCCGGTAACATTTATGCAAGAACAAATATTTTCTTAATAAGTTAACAAGCTTAGCAACACTTTCTGTTCGCTACGCAAACAGGTTACGTTCAATAGACCATGGTGACCTTGGGCATAGCCAATCAAAATGGAATCACTCCTTTCTCTGCTGCAGGGCATTGCTGTGTTTGGAGGTCTACCTGTTAACTCACAGCAAAAAGCGTAGGCCGATAAAACGCGGATATTCTCTGTTAGCAAGCAAGGATATTTGTATCGAACCAAACGTACAACTTAAGATTCAATGCTGAAGTAACTTACCAAACTTTTTAGGCTGATACTGTTTTCCATTAGACCGAGTTGAGTGGAGTGGGCTCAGTAGCGGCGTATTTTATAGGCGCGATAACTAACGCATGCACGCGCGCACACCTCGTCGAGGGACAGATTGGGAATCGCATGACCTTGACGTTCTCGGTGTTGATTGGTTAGTCGGGCTTGGTTTCGGGCATGCAAAGGTGAACGTTCGTGCCGTGTTTTCCCCTGCGTGCGTGTGCATGTGCGCACGTGTGTGGGGACATTAGGTCTAGTTTGAACAGGTAATAGAGATTGCCGAAACGTGTTATGATGAATGCCTTCATTAACACCCAGATGAAATTTCGACCTGAGTCAAAATTATTCACTTCCCAAAATTGCTTCATGACTTGAATGTGTTATTGGGTGGCAAAGAAACTAATTGTTAAAAATTCAGTGTTTAGAAGGATAGAGGACAACTAATTGGACATGAAATGTTTGAACGAAAAAGATCACAAATTTCTGAGAATCAAAGCATCTGTGTCTTCCCCAATCATCTGACTATGCACTTGGTTTTAATGACTGGAACGATTTTTTTATTCTAATCCCAACATGCTCTTTGCTCACCTGGAAACACTTTTGTGGGAAACCGTTTTGCAATAAACTTATGCAATTCTTTCTTAGACTAGCGCAACAGAATATACATTTGTTTCTTCAAATCTCCGAATTTTAGGGAAATATAGCATTTTCTTTTTGATAACGAATGTTTTGAATGTGTAGGCAATGCTTCCCACTGCTGACACCTTTCTGACCCGAATTAACTAATTTAAGTTGCTTATCTCAATGAAAAGGAAATGTTAACGAGAGTAAGGACCACACTTGAGGATGAGAGAAGTCATAATTATAGGACAGAAATTGCGGTATCGACTACTGGCATGGCCCGAAGGCTATTCCACTCAGCGGAAGTACAAAGATGGAGCTTTAAGTGACTGTGTAGCTTAACCACAGAGTTCAACAAGCATTCAAGGCACTACATAGTCCTCTCCCTCCGTCTGAACATTATCTTAGGAGTTGCTCTTGGCAAATGCATCGCGTAGAACATCACGACGTTGTCGGTGCTGCATGGAAGAACATCCACAAATCAGCCGCACCAGTCATCGAATTTATGTACAATTGAGAAGATGTCTAACTGCAACTTCAATGATCTACCTTGTCAATTCCAATGGATCTACAGTTTCGTTCTGTTCAAGAGCTGCGTTTGGGAAGAGAAATGTGCTTACCATCCCATATTTCCATCGCTAGTTGTAGAAACACCAAATTAAAAGCAGTCATTTAATGAAGGATGAGGTTTGAATTAGTTTAATGAGAATAAGGCTTCGCATTTATCATCATTGATACGTTGTTCTCACTTCAGTGTTGCCCAGCCATATCTACCTAGGTTCTATGCAAATAATAGGGAGGTGGAGGAGGTACCGTATGACTACTTAGCGGACGGCTTCATATAGGTATCGTGGATAACTCTGTAATGAAGTTTTGCCGATGGTTCACGGCTAGCATCGCTTCAACTGTTGATAGCATTTCTGCTGACCACGGGACTGAGGTGATTGCTGAGGCTGGACGTCACCTTCAGCCCTTCTAGTAGGGTTTGTTACAGATTCTCCTAGCCGCAGCACGTACCCTTCTTCTGTCACGTCAAAGTGTAGTAATCAGACAACTAAGGCTGAAAGCTAATGGTACGGCCCAGAGGCCGTGGTGCCGAGCGGAAATACAAAGGCGGGTCTATAAGTCCTGCGAAATCGAGAGACAAAAGTGAGCAATTTGTCAATGCACTGCATGCATTTCAAATTGCTTTTTCTCAAACAGTCCTACGTCTACTTTTCTCTACCATTATTGCAGCATTCCAGGCCATTTCCCAGTTTGCAATGAGGCCAAGTGATATGGGAGGATATGCTACTTACCAAGGTACGGAAGGAGGCCAGGGCGTAGAATGGAAGTACAACCTGGGGAGACATAAGTCATTGCGTTGTTAAAAGCACAGTTAGGTAAAATACCGAATCTCCAGATTTACATTTTTGAACATATAAATCTCGATAATTACAAAAACATGCCAGATTTAGGGTTAAAGGTTAATACCAAGTTTAAAATTTAGGTCTTTTTAAGCAAACAAATCATTAAATAAGCTGTTTGTTTATTAAGTACCGCCCTTCTATTGCATTCATTATCGTGCCTATTAAAGTATCCGAGTGTGAGTCTGAACAGAATGCCATTTAAGTGTACAGAAGGGTAGATGGATTTCTAACAGAAATAACAAGAATGTAGGATCATTGAACGAAACGAGAATCAACAGTCCGCGCAGTCAAATGTGCAATCAAAACAAATGCCGTTTTCTCACACTATATATGCTGTCTTAAGGGTCTTTAAGATCGACTACAATTTGATCCCTACCATGGTAGCCCAGGATTCTGCTCCCATTACCCGCTCAACTGGCCTTCCAGCCCTTCTTGAGCCCTGTTATCAATCTACTTTGGAATTTAAGCTCGAATGGAGGCCTACGTCCATTGTTCGATTCCCACACATTTTGCTTGGATTTGAATTAAAAACTGATTGCATTCGGGCAAGAGACTTTTTTACTTTTTTGGTAGCAGAATGGCAGCGATTTAGCGTTTTAGCTCCCCTTGGGATCTCTTTTGATGTGTGAGTCTGGTAAGGAAGGACCGGTGGACTCTTATCGGAAATGACGCGATCTCGAAGCCGGACCACTTAGATTGTGGTTGATTATTATGAGGAATTAATTCTTCAAGAATTATTACAAGAACAAGAGTTAAAAGTAGTCCTTTAATAATTACCCAAACACGTTACAATTTCCGGGGTCCTAATTTTTCGATTAACAGAAGCCTAAATTGGATGTGGTTTCTGAGTTCTTCCGAAGAGGCCTATTAATGGAAATGATACAAGGAGAGGGCAATGCAACCGAGACGGTAGTGGTAGTTTAAGGCGACTCAAGATGCCATTGGGAAATGCACACATCGTAAACATGTACCGAGCAGTCACAAGATGGTCACCAAAATCCTCTATTTAATTGTGCTTTTGATGTAACGATCTCGCTCATCAACATGGATACATGATAACTTAATTGTGATCTATTGTTTACTTAATTCAAAGTGGTTCCTCTTTTTTTTCATTTTTCTGGCAATTTCCAAGACATATTAGAATCAAGAAGCAACCTTTCCTTTACTCCTCCTCAGCTTTTAGTCGCTCCTCCTCCTTCTCCCTCTCTATTTCTCCCCATTCCCTTCTCCTCCTCCTCCGGCAAATGATGGCATTCAAATCGGCGGCAGCTGACACCTCAGCCCACCCGCCTTGTCAGTTCTATTTTAAAGGTCATATGACAATTGTAAAATGTGAGTAAGGAAGACGTCAATTTGCATCATTCACATGTCATTAATGCCGTAAACCGATGGCAAACTGTATCGCATTTAAATTGAATCCATTCATAATTTATTTTCATATCTCCATTTCAGCACATGCTTTTCAACTTTAGTAAATCTTACGACTGAGAGACTATGATTAATGGCAAGATGACAGAGTTGGCCAATCCCTTTACTAAAGTAACCAGAGTGGAGGCGAAAGCGCTGTTGTTGGTGCCCTAATTGCCTTTAATTGCCACTGCCTTCTAGCCCTTCTGCTCTTGTGTAATAAAGTTGTTCTTTGGTTGCTGCACCTCTTAATGTATTTTGGAGTTCCTTGAGAGGTGAGCCTTCCCAAATTCCAGTTTTAGTTTCTAGCCACACTAATCATGGTAGATGGAAGCTTGGCATTTGTCACTACAACCACTCCTCTCAGCTGGCAGGTACTTCAGAAACACATGCATGCTTTATCTAGCACTAACAGATGTACGTCAGTCTCTCAATAACGTAATTCTCTCTGTACTCCCTACTATCTACTCGCCATCATCTTTCTCCTCATCGAATCAAATCTCGATTGCAAATGTTCGATTGACCCACGTGACTCCACCTTGTCTGCCTCCCTAAGCGACCTTTACTGGGCTTCACTGATGCAAAATCTCTCAATATGATGAACCATATTTAGGAGGGATCTCCACCCACCATAAGGAAGTATCGCGGGTCACTGTCGATGGGAATAAGTAAAAATGACGGTAGTAATTGTGGTGGTGG
>MIEF01006848.1:0-35803 GCA_001870725.1 Taenia solium
GGATTTTTAGGAACATCAAATAAAAACCTGGCGCAACTCTGACTTTTGCACTGCGAGGAGTTGCAAACGATAGCAGGTTCACATAAAATTCTACCCAATCAAAAGCATGAGCTGACAAAAAGGGGTACTTTGTTACAAATTTCGCTCAAGAGAAGTGATAAGCATCGATATTTCTCGGCATAAAGTCACCGAACTGCACTGCTTTTTCCACCTCCTGTAAATGAAAAGCCTTTGGCATAACCCGCGTGCCACACCAAACGATGTTGCTCCTGCTGTTGACAGTCGTGGATAATTGATTGATGGAGACTAACCCTCCCATAGATCCACTCAAGCGAAGCCTTGATGACTGACTAATTTGACCTTAAACTTCAATCCCATAGCTGTAACGCTCCGGGCCATCTTTAGAGCCGTAATATGGCACACCAGAGGAGGGGAGGATTAGCCAAGGCTTAGCACGCGGCAGAGGTGGAGGCTGTAGGATTTCAAAAGGGCCTACGCCACCGGGGTGGTGCTAGGGCCCAACTGTTGGGACTAAGACTACTTAAATGACCTCAGAAAGACAGTGTATCTTATCTAAGCCTAGGATAAACACATTAGCCATGCACAAACACGTTAATCACAAAAGCAACCTCGCCAATGCGCAAAACCCTGCGACTAGTCCCCTTGGCCTTTATGCATATCCATGATAAATATGTTTCCAGCCGATCTGCCTCACAACCATCAAAGGGAGAAAAGAACGCCAGTCCTAGTTTCGCCGACCTGATACTGCACCTAATTGGCGGATCCTGTGGAGACTCACAAGAGGTGTACAAAAACCACGCAAGACCTTCGCCGAATTCTCCAACCTCGAGTTCTGCATTACAATCGGTAGTGAAGAATAAAGACTCGATACACTCTCACCAGGTCTTCCAAGAAGCTGACAATAGCCCCCAATGGGAAGTCGGACGGTCACTACGACTTCACTTCAAACACCGGCTCCATAAAACGCAATTTTTATTGTCACCACAGGCACCAACCCATGAACAGTAGAAGGAAGGCACGACTGATGAGCAGAAATCAAAAAACAAGAGAAGGCAGCTTCCTTCTTTATCCATTCCTCCTCTCCCCTTCTTTGTCTCAAGCCTTCCATCTAAAGGCGATCAGAGCACCGCTAGTCATTCTGCCTTGTCGAGGTGGACGTTGGCAACAGCTGGACTTGGTGGCACATCCCGGCTGCGTGATTGGAAATGTGCTCCACGCGCCACGTTCGTCTGGCATGGAAGGCAAGAATGCAGTTGGCAAAGCACAAGCACTCGTTTTAGTTATACACTTATGCACGCGGGTTCTTCAATCTCAACTACTACATGCGCAGCGCAGTGCTCAGTGCAATACCTTGGTCATTTGGTTAACCTTTCGTTTTGGGTTCAAGGGCACTTAAAGTTTCACTATTGTATGTCCATCCGAGAGCCTGGCCTCCGGATAATAGGAGTAGTCCTCCAGCCCTTCTCTACGTTGGCATGTCATTAGTGAGCTCTCAACCCACCACTTGTCTAGTTTTCTGCTAAGGGTGCGTCCACAGTCATAAATCACATAACGTCTTCAAGAGGAATTGGAGGTTAAAGTGGTGATACGGCTAAGTGAGAACGATCCAGATGAATAGGGAGATAACACTTAAAACGCCTTGATAACCGGTTATCAAGATGCCTGTTGATATGCAACCGAAAGGACACCAGGCTTGAACAACTTGAAACAGCTCTTTATAGCGACGTTAACCATACTCTCACTACAACAAAATGAAGTTATTTTCATCTGGTTATACAGTCTATGCTTACCCTTCCTCCTCCGACCTGAGCCATGACAATTAAAAGGTGCAGTTTCTTACAGACTTTTCCTATTTTACAATTGGATTTTTAAAAAGAGGTCATAGAGCAGCTTTGAAGCTGCTAAAGTCATTCTAGTGTTAAAAGGGAAGAGCACTTGATTGAAGCCTTAGCCGTAGTTGGAGCATGACAAAGATAAGAGTCGGTAACTTGACTTAAGTGTACCAACTTAGAAGACCACAGCGTTAGTAGCAGCAATGTAAAGATTTTTTTTACCACTCAGAAAAGTTGTAGAAACTTCACTGTTTACTTACCGTAGTGCTGTCTCATTGAAGGGACCCGGCTCAAAGTCCCCTCGTCCTCCGTCCAGTCTTCCGCAGACTCCATGGGCTGTGAGAGAGTAAAAGAGCGAATAGATTCGCAAAAATTAGGATTTTTTAATCCACCGACTGTTTTGGAAGACCCTGCAATTTCAGTGCTTATAGTTGACATCGTGTAACTGCGTACTTCACTATCCTTTAAAGTCTGTGTTTTGCAGAAAATTACCACACACATTTTAGCGTTCTTTTCCATCTTCACAAATGCTGGAGCGAGTGATGGAAAAACCTGATTTGTTGGTGCATGATTTTGATGCTTTAACAATCCATTTTTTCTCAATTCGATAACCCAATTGTGACACGACATCGTGGAACAAAGCCTAGAGCCGTAAAAAAGGCAACAATTGATTATTAGAGTAAATCTGTTTCAGAAGCACCCGACGGTTTTCTCTCTTCTTTAATAGGCCGTTTGAAAAAAAAAAACACCTTAACGCGTTGATGAAAGGTTTTGAATCCCGCGGGTCCTTCTAATTCTTTGCGTTGGACCCACGGTTGTAAAGGAATTCTTGCATCGGAATGGATGAATATCCAGGAGTCAGAGATAAGCGCTTTTGATGATAAATGGAGGCAGAAGAAATCAGGTTGGACACTCTCTAGGACACAGTTCGAACACCTTTTCAGACTAAAATAAACTTCGACACTTCAAATGTGATAACGCTTCCAAACGTTGAGCCAAAAGTCTAAGGGGGAAAAAAAAAATTAAATCTCCCTTGAACAAATGAGAGCTTGCCGTTTTGGCAACTAAGAGAGTCTGAAATGAGTGTTGGCTTTTTGGTTGAATCAACTTGAGAGTTGAAAAGGCCCACCCACACAGCCCCATCAACAGATGTGATGTCTCCAAATGGCAAACAAGAAAACAGCACTGCCGTTCATTCCTTTTGAAGTGCCATTCTACTACTCAAGTTAGTAGAACAAGGCCACGCTAAAAGGGCAAAATGGGAACAACAAAGTCGGCTATTCACAAAGCGGTAGCTTGTGTTGACGCCCCATTTTTTTTTTATACCGCGGAACGGTTGTTTGACTTTTCATTTCAACCAAATTGCAAGTGGAAGTTCAATTGCCGCGTAGATAATAGACATCCCAAATATGCGCTCCTCTTTGTTGGGGCAAATGACCGTACAGAAACCCTCCTGCCACCAGAGTCGGTGCCAGAAATACAAATGTTCAAACTTCGGCTAGAATTAGGAAAATCAAGGCAGTTTAGTTAAAAAGGGGAGATTTTAGGCACTCCCCTCCAGTCGATGGACGCAGTCTGTAATGTTGAGCCTCAATAACCGGCTTGTAGTTAGAATTTCATAGGAAACTCAACTACTACAGTCTACATTAGCCCCATTACCCTTAGGTTCGTGGTACTCAGGAATGAAAAGACGTAGTTACCTTCGTATCGGGAGGAACTTACATCTTTTTCCCTCCTGTAAACTTGATCAAGTTGTTGGCAATAGGATTGGGTGCAACCGCTTATCATGAAAAAGTAAACAAGTTTTTGCGTACGTGTGGAGCTGCAATAGTGGAAGCCAATTATTCCCACACTTAGGAGGACTTCAGATCATCGGAGCTCGCGCATCTAAAGTACAATGAAGATCTTTAGCGATGAACACAAATAGTCAGTAAGTGTATGTAGCTTCCCAAGTCCTTTCTGGAGTTCAAAGAAGTCATAACACTGTGACAGAAAAGGTAGTGCTGGCATGGAAGAAGGCTGGGAGGCTAGGGACATGACGCGGAGACACAATGGGGGAGCCTTGGGTGCCCAGGGTTCAAAAACAATCCAAGTATTACATGCAGGCTTCATGAATGATTTAAAATCTAGCGGATGGAACCAATGAATCCTACTGTCCAATGCTCGTGGAACTGCACAACTATCTTGATCGTTGCCTCCTTTTGCGGAAATGGTAAACCTTCTAGTACATTAAGGACTTATAAGGACCCTGAACCAATTATGAACAATATAAGAGGACAAGAAGCTCAATCTCACCGCTTCAATGTGGCAATAAGTCTCAGTGAACTTTCTGCCATCCGGCAAAACTCTCAGAAGAACTACATTTGTCGCTTAAGTAGTAGAGTTCGCATAAAATCCTGTCACGAGTTTATGCAACAACTTAAAGGTGGTGTATCTCTACAATTGAAACAGTGGGCTTAAAAGAACTGATTAAATCCACAATGGCCAGTTTGTCTACACTGGACAATAAATGCGGAGGCAGGCAAACCGTTTGCACGCCATAGAGTTGCTGAGCTGGCATTTGAGTAGTATAGAAATGAGATGTTCGATTGCTTAATCAAGGAAGTAAATTAAATGTTCAACAAAATTATTTCAAACCGGGATTTGCAAATAAGAATTAGATAAAACACCTTCAGCCGATTTGGGTTTTAATAATGAGATAGTGGAACAGAGCACGAAACAGCGAAAGGAAAGAGAGACACGAAGGCAAATCAGAGTGATGAAAGCCTGGCCCCTCTTGGTCTTTTAATCATTTCGGAAAGGAAAAAAAGATCTGAATAGGCGATAAAAGGTCAGATTAACTTCAATGTACCCTGGACTACATGCCAGAACACTATCTGTTCTTTATCGGGATCACTCTGGCCTAAGACCGAATGACGCAGCTAGACCTAAACAAGAGTGTTGAAATTCCCTCCAGCCGGATGCCTATTTGCCTCCAAATACTATCAGGCCGCACACCTTTAAACCTCCCTACAAGCAAACAACAGTGAGTTCCCGGCCACCATCAGTAGTAAGAGGCAGTGTACCAACCATTCAAGTAAAATTAATTTCGCTTTCCAGAGGATATTTTATTGTAGCGTGCAACCAACACAGAAAATGTGTCCATTGCTGAAGTCTACACAATGTTCCACTATTAGCAAAATAGGGCACCGTCTTGCTCAAAGATACCTCCAGTGGAACAAAGGAAAGACTGGTAGTGACAAGGTTTGGATAAATTGCACTGCAAAACGGTGGCATTTGTTTAGCGGTGTGACATTTCCCTTGGTACGGACTCTTTAGCCACCGCGGTTTTTACATCCATGTCTACAGACTCTCTACCGTTGTCTATATTCCGGACATATCTTGCACGCTAGTGTGGCTAACGTTGATCCCATCGAAGGCTTTCTAAATTCGCGCAATTTATCTCTCCACACTAGTTAAGAATGGGCTCACCTCGTCATACCCAAGCGTACTTACTTCCAGACCTATATCCACCACAAGGCCTTCTACCAGAGAAGTAGACGGGACTTCAGACCGTCATTTCCTGGACTTCACATTAGCTACTCAAAATTCTGCTTATGGCCGGAGTATTTGTAGACTTTTGTGTGTTATAGAAAGTCCACGGGCAAATCTGACGTTGTGGTTGGTCTTCCAAAAGATGGCAAGAGCGAACAAACGCTTGATTCAACTCAGATTTTTAAGCTCTCAAGCGGATGAGACCAAGTAGGCAAACAGAATGGCATTGTGTATCACATATCGTTCACCAATGGAGTTTGTCGGTAGCATAGAAATTAGTCCAACCTCAAAACTCCAAAAAGTTAAGGTCACTTTTTTTTTTAAAAAAAAAACAAGTTATTTAGCTCCACTTTTGGACAGCGATGTTCCATTCAAAAAAAAAGTGGAATAACTTTCATTCTGCTATAAACGCCTTAAAAAAAGTTTAAAAGTCAACGAGAAACGTCAAAACAGTCCATCGTAAACCATAAAGACGACGTGACCGTCGGTCGTGTCTGAGTGTGTCCTGTGAATAATTGACAGAGAAAGTTGGTTGTCACGCTGGAGTGAAGATGAGTGTTAAAAAAACTTGTGCATAAACTGCCAAGAGCATGAATTCATCTTCAAAGAGACCCTCAGTATGTAAATAAATTTGCTGCGATAAAATCTAGTCCCACTGCATTACACTTGTTATTATTCGGAATTTGAGGGTGAGGTTGTTGGCAATAGTCCAAGTCCATTTGACGGCCCTCCCATTAAACACCGTCGTAGATTTAGCCATTCACTGCAGACACCTTCCCTTTATGTCGTAGTTTACAGCCAACTAAATTGAGGTTGCTATTCTTTTTAAACCGTTGCGTCGATGTTGTTAACAGTGTAGCACTTCAGTCATCTCCAAAGGCACCGTAAGGTTATACGAGTCTGGAAATAGCTCCACTCCCTTCGCAGTAATGACAAAAGCTATCCTATTAACTGAACGACGGGAACTCCTTTTACCGACCATGGTACAGAAATTGAGGATGGAGTAGTTCCCAAAAGTCTACCTAGTGTGAGACTCACAACAGATACCTGCCTTCCGTAACGTTTTTCGAGCAATAACCAACCGACCCATTTCTTTGAAGTATCAGTGAGAAATTTTATTGGTTTCGCAAGCAGTAAAAGGTGTTGGGCATATCCCATCGTGCTATCGCTAATATAGTGCTTGAGTTAGCCCCTGAATTCTGGAAGTAGGTTTATTATCGACATACAGAAGGACTTGCAACCTAGTAATTTGGAAGCTGGAGAGTGAAACCCGCCTCATAATCAAATATTATGTTACAGTATACCCCTGCACAAAGCAAATGCCGAAAGATACGAGCACCTTCAAAGGGTGTGCTAATTGATAGCAAACGTGCAGACCTTTCGCATCTCGGCTAATTCCACACGCACACACATACACACACACACCTGCAAAGCATGTGCACACCAACAATCCGTGTCCTTCAAGTAGGTCAGCATCGTCGTCGTCGTTTTCGTCGTCAGCATCACTGACATCTTCAAAGGTTCCTCTCTCCCTCTCCCTCGCGCTCTATCTCTCTCTCTCTCGGTTACCGACACCCGCATCGACCCACTTACAGGTCATCGCGCACGCGTCTGCTGCGTTTGGGGGAGCATTCAAACGCCGTTGAAGCTGACCGCACAAAATAGCACTACCTGATTTTTTTCGTTTTCAGTCACTCAAAAAAGGGGGTTAAAGATGTTAATGCTTCCGTACATATTCACCGGCGAACGTGAGAAAGGGCTTGGAAATTTGTGCGTGTTCATTCCTTCTTGTTGATGCAACGCTTCCGGTGTTTGCCAATCGATGCGCACCTTAGAGGTCTGGGGGCTGCCACAACGACTGCAAAGATCGCTAGGATTGTACGCGGTGCACAAGAAGGAGGGCTTCTGAAACGCATTTTTCAAAGTAAAGTAGACTAATTGGGAGCATGATCACCTTCCGTTGCAGTACTGCTTTTCTGTCAGCAATTGCTGGGACACCAAAGCCTAACAGATGTGCTTGGTTCTCATCATGTCGCCTCTGCGTCTGGCCTTTCACTCCGATCATGACAGGACCAATTCGAGCTACTATTAGTAGGCATTCCCCATATCTACTTCTTTTCAACCACCCTTCACAGTCGTTTCAAGATCCTCATCGCTTCAATCAGAATCGGCCAATTCATGGGCTAAAAGGACCGCAAGCACTGCACAAAACAGGACTGTGCACTGGATGGAAGAAAGGGGAAGAGGCAAAAGCAAAACAAAATTTGAGCCGCCAGTCAAAACGACTAGTCCACGCACGTTTGTGTGTGAGTGTGTGAATTTTTAATGTCCGGTCATAAAACGCCTGGTTGGATGGTTGGGCGGCTGGACGGAACACCGCAGCAGCTAGAGAGAGAGCGAGCTAGTGAGTGGGTATGGGAGTGAGTTATGGACACGCCCCTGTCATAAAGATCCACCCAGACAATATCGACCACTAAGACTACGACGGCTGCACGACGGTAACTGCATCAATGCCCATATGACGATGCCTATGGCGTCACGGATTCTCTGCTCACTCCGCATGTGTGTGCGGATGTGATTCCTACCACTGTGTCGGAGACAAAAGGAAAGGATCTACTTTGGCCATTCAGCCAATCAACGCTCGACACGAGACAGTGGATTGGGGAAAAGGCAAAAAACCTCGAAAACTCATCCTAATCAAGTCGCACTTTTGTGATTTAAGCAAGACAGACTAGACAATTGTGCCCTTATGTGACCTCAACAAACCAAACAAAGGAAGAATACTAAATTTAAAAGGGAGATGAAATATGGGTAGAGTTGAAGAAAAGTTTGTAAACATTCAGAAGGAGGGCTGTCCCATCAATCGGGAATGAAAGCAGTCCCAGCCGATTTGGAGTCCCATATCATCCATCCATTCATTAAAATCGTCCTCTTGTAAGCAAAACAAACTGGAACTTTATGAGGCCGGAAGAGTATGAAGGCAAAGAAATCGTCAATTTAGAAAGTAACTCGATTCAAAACCCAAAGACAAGTAAATGCCGGGCTCAAGAAAAGCCAGCCTATCAGGCTTGCTGGTCAAAAGTAATCGGCGAATACATTGTTAAGAAATTAGGTTATCGGTAGACCAGGAGCATCAGGTACATCAAATGGATAACCTTAAGCTATCACTAAATCTCGATGAAACAGTTAAAGACATGCCATGACTTGACAATGAGCTCCAAAACTTCGATCCACATATCAACATTTGTCAGATCCTGGATAAGCAGCAAGATGTGAAATCGTCAAACATGCCTCATGCTTACAAAAGTTGCTCCTCGGATGGATAACTTTACCTTCAGCAGTGAGGCACAAGACATGAGGTAGAGTTTCGGGCTAAACAAATTTTTATGGTCCACCATTACACCACACGATTGGGGCAAAATGGAGAGAGAAAGACAAATTACCGTCGATGTTGGTGAGGCTACCGCAGAACTGTGTTCCGCCATGCGACACCGTCGATGCGAACGGTGGATGTACCTCCGGAACTAGATTTAGGACAAAGAACTTTTATAAACAGAACTAAAGTATGCATAAATAAGCGTGCAGTCCTCATTTCACACTGGCCTGGTGTCTACAGTTCTAGTGGTAACTCAACTCACTGAAAAAGAGACTGGGCGTAAATATAAAGTCCTGCCATTCAAGTGTATCCAAACAAAACATGATTACATTTTCAACTCAATTCAACTATTGAATGTGTTCTTTAGTCCAATTCACCAAATTCATCGGCAAAACAAAAAACGTTTTTTTTTTTTCAGCCATCTGCCAAAAGTGGAAAATGATGGAAGAAAAAGAAACAATGGGTTTTTCCAACCACCCACGGATCGGCAACCATGTTGGTGGGATGGAATCCCAACAATGCCGCCTGTGCCGTTAGTCTCTCAGACCATCTGTACGTCGATAACAAGGCTATTTAGTGACTTATATGCCTTTTAGCGCCTTTGGCGGTTAGTTCGGAGGCAAAAAATCTCGTTAGTCGTAAAGAGAAGCTGCACTAGCTAAAATAATGCGATCCCTTCCATCCACCTCGTATCTGCTGTACAATACTGACAACACTTAAGAATGATCATCGCCTCTTGATAAAGACTGCTCCTCTACTTTGAGGGCTTAAAACTAGACAAATGAAGTTTCAGCTTCCAAAAACTATGAAGTAGTATCATAACAAACTGTTTCTAATATTGCTGATTACAAGTCGTCGAAAATCAAGTTGATAGGACCAGTGTGCTTTAAAGCAGATGATGGGCTCCTAGTAAAAAAAACCTGAGTGTATATTTTTATAATAAAGGTCTATATTGGAGCCAGGAGCAAAATTCACATGATTTCACCCCTAGATGTGGACCCACCTTGGTGTGTCTGAAAGGCATTACTCGACCATGCAAGAGTCGTTTCTCCTGCCTCAACTGATTGGCCATTCGATACATTTGAAGTCGTAGGTTCACCCCAGCCTCCACCTCCTCCGCCTCGTTGGGGTATGGAACACCTGGGCAGGTCGTGTTGTTGGTGTTGGAGGATTCGCTCCTCGGAGTCCCACAACAATTCATACGTGCTTTCTTCTTCTCTACTGTATCTGGTGTTGTCATCGTCGTTTGCATTTCGCAACAATTTGGGGCTTCCTCCGCACAGGGATTGGGCCTCTGGATGATCGCCTGACATTCGTCGGGTTCGTGAGGTGAATCGTTTTGCTTGCCGCCATTCGTTCCTTGATCCGGCATGTAAATATGGAGACTGTGACGACTGGACCAGCGGTGTAGGTTCACCGATAGGAAGCCTGGAATTGTTACAACAGCCGAGATCGGATTCCCCGGTGCCTGTAAAGTGCAGAGCATCATCATTGATAAATAAGATAAATACCGGCACTTCCAAAGTTACAGGCAAAAAATGAGGTACAGCTGTGACATTAATGTGCACCAAAGCTATCCATCTGCTTTTTTGGACCTCTGGAATGAGAAGATGCAACAATTTAATGGAACTGTCGAAAAATAAATGCAGCTTATGTTCTTTGAAATTTACTTTGTGGCCCAACGTGAATTAAGAGTGTGCTGCATGACTTGAACACTCATCGTAAAAAAAAGAAGCGCATAACTAACAAGGTCCTGGCTGTGGGTCGAGCCCTCGTCTCGGGGTCCACTGCAGGGGGCAATCGAGGCGTTGCTGGGCTCCGAGGAGTCGGGCGACTTTTCGCTTCCTTCCCGCCATAGCCGTACCAGCGGTGGCGGTGAATCCACCATCTCCTCTTGGCGCAGCTCGTTCTCGCTGCCCTCCTCCCACGAATCCAGACACACCAGTGCACACTGCGATTCCATCATCGGCGGCGACAGCGTAGAACGCCGGGACTGATCTATCTGGCGTTGATTTGGGCAAGCTTGGCAACGCTTCCTTTCCCCTGAGGATCTGGATCGCCCCAATGAGTGAGTTCGGTCTGCTTGACACTGTTTTCGCCTCACTGGGCGTCGTAGCGATTGTCCTCGCTCCGACAGGCATTGATTCTCCTTCATCGAGGATTTGGGTCTCTCCGCAGAGCAACGACTTCGATCTGACTGGCACTGCCTTTGCTCCATCGTTGGACACTGATTTCTCTCGAATGAGGATCTCCTTCGCACCGACTGGCGTTGGTTTCGGCTCGGGCACGTTTGCCTTTGCTCCGGCGACGACGATGGTTGAGGTTGATTTCGACGCTGGCACGTGGGACAGGCGGTGCGCGTTGATTCCGAGGGACGAGCCTTCGTAGAAACTGCACGGGGATTCAGTTGGAGATTGGCGAGAGCGCATATACGGTTGACTTGGTACCAGTCGTCGCAAAAGCGGAGCACGTCGGGCGAGGCGTCGGACGCAGTCGTCTCGCGATTTTGAGGCCTCTGCCGCTGCTGCGGGGCTGAGGAGGGTGAACCTTGCCTTCACAAAATCAGGTTGTGAACGCAGAGCTACTGCCAAATCTTTTGCTTTAATGCTGCTCAAGTGCCACTTAAGTAGCTGCTCATAAACATCTCCAAGACTCAATAATAGAATGTAGAACCGACGGAAACTTTAATATTCAATATTTGACCGGAAGTTCTGAATAAAGCGATCTAGCATGAGTAATGCCTAGAGTGGAGGTGAAAATTTTGAACGTGAATGCTACCGATGCATATCAACTGTAAAGTTGATTATGTTAGACAACAAAGATTTTGCTTGCCATGGTTTTCAGGCATAAAGCTAAGGAAAAACAATGAATCAGAAGTCGATCGTGAGCGTTAACTACACTAAGGAGATGTTGAGGATTTTGGATTCCATGAATTAAAGGTTTTAAAGGAAATTAACCGACAGGCTACCTAACAAGCCAAAAGGTACAATTAATGCTTGATATTCTAAAACTACTGGTACTTGGACTAGAGCGGCGTTAAAATAATGGATGCCTGATTCCAAAGGTGCAACTGCATAAATCATCCAAGTATGGAACTTAAACCTGCTCAAAAAGGCCAGTACATGAAAGGGTAGCAAATTTGAAGTACTTTAACAACGGATGAGTAACTTGAAGTACTGGAACAATGATTTATGTGCAAACCAACAACTTCAACAGATGCGTGAGTAGGCTGGGATAACTAGCACGGTGACAATGTTGATTCGTAGCTTTGAGGTGAGCATTTTAGTGATGAGGAAGATGTTAAATTATGCAACAGAAGAAGCAAGGAAATGTATCCACAGCCGAATAACAAAGATGGTGGACAAACGAGTCTCCATAGAGAATCTCGTAAATTGGAATGATCTTTAAGAAAAGTTAGCAGCGCAGTAACAACGGCTCTAAAATTGAACCACAAGAATTACAAATAATGCAGAACCAATGGACAGAGATTGTTTTTAATGTTGCTTCAAGCGATGATGCATTTAAAAGTTGGTTTCACGGTTCAAGAGCCTACTGGTCGCTTTACATAACCTTTTGTGGACCACTTTTAAATAAAATAAATAAATGTAAAAATTTGAGTCCAATATAAAACTGAGCAGAGAGTAATTTCACTTTTAGTGGTTTGCTGTAAAAGAGGCAATTGTTGAGATACTTCACTTCCTCACGAAACTTCACAAAAAACGGAAGAGAGGAGTTATGGTGAGAAATTAAAAAAAGCAATGAATGCTCCACATGGACGATTAAAGGAAGCCCTATAATGAATACTACTATTCTGGAGATTCTATTGCCTTTTACAATAATCTAACAGTTAAACGAGGTACACTTTCAAATGCACTATCTGAACATGCAATTCGTAGATTTGTCATTCATAAGTCAACGTTTATATTCTAGTTCGGAATGGAGATGACGGATTTCGACTTAACAAACAATGTTTAGAATTTTCAAGGCGGCAGAAGCTTTTATGCTTATAAAACCACCCACATTGGATCTCAAGGCATGGGCGACGTAGCTGAACTTCAATATTCACCTATCTACCGACATAACCTCGATTCAAAGATGATATTGGAATTAATGCCTGTAGCGAAATGGAGCATTTCAGGCCCCTGTGATTCTGCCAAAATGACAGTGCCATGGGCTCTGGTACTGGTCTCCCAGTCCCCCTGTGCATGTATAATAAGACTACCCCATGGATCAATCTGCGCCAACCGGCAGCCCACTTCGTCGGGAGGAATAATGTCCAAAAATGCATATTATTATTAGCGTAATATCTGCGACTAAATAAAGGATATAATGGAAGAACTTGCCCCATGAAAGGTGAGTGTTAACCATTCTGTCACAAGAAATAATGAAACAGACGTCAAAAGTAAGCAAGAAACTGACATAATTTTTTAAAAAATGTTTCAAGATAGACAATTTTGCTTGAAAAATGATATTAATGAATGGCACTTTCGCAATAAACTTTCTAATCGTCTAGCTCGGCATGATTACGATTAGTTACAAAGAGTGATGCATTGTATTTGGTTTGGAAAGACTCCAGGGCAACTCAAAATTCCCACCCCTAAAATCTAATTTAACGTCAAAATGTGTAGATACGAGTTTCTAAGCTCCCCTCCCTTTTTACTAGCAATAAATCAAGTCCATACAAAAGTGACAGCAAAGTGAGTGTAACACGACCTTTGAACGCATTAGGCAACCAAGGAACCGACGTTTCGAGTACACATTTATAACTGTTTGGTGGATCAATTTGGAGACAAGGACGTAGGCAATTTCTACAGCAAACTTTTTTGTCCAAATGCACAAAACTGGTAGAAGGTCTTGCGCTTTAAGTTGCAAGCATGCATTTTATGTCCAAATTCAATGATCCCAAAATTATCAAGCTATTGAACTGGAAGGTAGCATTATTTGGATGGAGGAACTAGTACCATGACTTCTATCAAAAGAATCTCCGAAATTCACTCAGTCATTTGAAGAATGAAATCAAACATAAAATCGTATTTATTTTGCGGACACTGAGCTTTGAAATTAATGGGTACAACAATTAGTTAATGGTCTGAAATAAGTAATCAAGACATTCGCTTTACTAAATTTTAAAGTTAGCCTCAAAAACACACCCAATTTTTTTGAAAACCAAAAATCGCCTCAAAACTACGATCCAAGTTGTAAAAATACTTTAAAGGCAGGCTTATGCACGGTATCTGCGATAACCTACGGGTTTTTTTGTTATCCTTTATCAAATGATGAAAAACTTCGACAAACGATACAGATAATAAGCAGAGCAGAACAACACTCTAATCAGTTACGTTTTAATGCACACAAAAATTAAACTTTGATTAAAATTCACGAGATGGAAGAATAAGATAGCATTGAGATCCTTCTGTGCCAAAAAAATCAACCGACCAATAATAACCCAGAGCTTCATCACCAAAAATTGTGATATCTCGCCAAAGACTACAGCGCTTGAGGTACGTGACTTAATTCATCTTGGCAGTGCCGTGCATTATATTTTACTTAAATGGAATAAGTAGAAATTTTTGTCAAGAGCAAGGAATGCCACTAACAGGGAAGGATTGTACAGCGGCGGACGGACCGTCGGGAGCGAGGTGCCACAGGCGAGTGCCGGAACAGGTGGGGAGCGCCGGCGCGGCTGACCGAAGTTGTTGGCAGCTCGCCAGTTGTGGGATCCCCGTAGAGTCGCCAGTCGTTCCTCTGGTGTGGTCTCTATGAAGAGTTGATGTAGTCGGGACAGGGAGGATTGCAATTGGGATTGCAGACGGCAAGCAAATTGCTCCTCCTCCTTCTCCAAATTACATTTCTTGTCGGAACAAAAGGACAACAGTACTTCTGCCGTGTCCTAAGGGGTAATCATGCTAGTGGCTAATAGTCGGTGGAGCGAAATAGCTCAAGCTTTGTGATTATGTAAAACCGACCTTTATCATGCGTATCATGTCGATCACCTTTTCAGTAATAAAGAGGTCCCTGGTAAGCTTTCCATGAAACATCGCTACTAAGCGCAAAAAGCCACATCGCACAATTGGATTGCTAGCCTATAAAATGAATTGAAGAAATAAAGGGGTGGAAGGAGGCTAAGCAATCAGACCACGGAATTAATAATGGCTTGTAAGTACTTATCACACCAGAAAGAGGTGCTGAAGAACCCACCAGCAAGTCTTGCTTTTCTTTTGACAACGGACAGTTTTGTTTTTTGCAAGGACAGCTGTTGTTCTTTCGCGGTGAACAAACGAGTACCTGTTGGGACAATGAAAGGTGGGCAGGGAAACAGGCGGCACTAATTCATACTATTAAACAATGAAAGGCTAGAAGGACATTGTTGTTTTATTAACACAGTAAACTCACAGCTGATAAGCAGGGTTGGGGTGGACGAACCACTGAGGCCTGCTAACAAAACAAAAGGCTGCTGAGGACTCAAGTGATCGCTTACGGCTGTTAAAACCAAGAGCACTTCCTTTTGGAAAGGCGTCCCCTTCAAAAAAGCATAACTTCCAACTACTCCGCTGGGTTAATCAGAAAGTCGCCTAACTCAAGACAAAGATTGCACACCGAAATGCAACCAATCTACTGGTGAACGTGATACAAAAGTTTGACAATTCCAAGCTTAATACGCTTCGGAAAATTCGTTGCAAACTCCACCGCCAGTACTAAAGCAGTTACGACCACTTTCAGGCGTCAAAGTTGAAGTCTTCGAGGCACAACTCCAGGCGGAGTCAGTGAATTTCCCATAGATTTCCTCACTATGAAAGAATGCAAAGAGTCGGCGAACCCAACCTACTTATCTATCAATCTAAGCTCATCCACAACACTTCTCACATCTTAAATCGAATAGTAGGAGGACAGACCCACCTGTTGAGGGTGGCTTTCATAATTTGGGACCTGTGGCTCCACTTCACGACGGAGAGATGAGTGGCCACGCTGCTCCCCACAGAAGCGTCTGTTCACCCTTGACAGTTCACTATGCCTTGTTCGATTACATGAAGGGTAGCCTTGATTCTCTGACTGCTATGCGAGTTAAGGAATGACCAAATTTATTTGATTATCGTATCCCGGACAGGAAGAAGGGCAGTTCATTAAGGCCAACTGATACTTTAATGATAAATTATTTATAACTGACGTTATTGACAACCGTCAAAAGAAACCAAATAACTCACTGAATATAACAATCGAAAGATACACCGCCCCATCAACACAGAGGAGGGCGAACACCTCAAAGGTTGATCCACTCTTCAATGACTTCCTTTATTACAACATTAAATACATCAAATGCGGATGAAGATTCACTCCTCTGCGATTACCTTAAACTTGTCATTAAGGTCCCAGTTTTTAGCTCATTTTTAGGCTTGAAATATCCCACTGAAACGCAAATCCATATATAGCGGAACAAAGTGCTCGGCATAAGGCCCCGTGAGCCAAAAAATCCTCACGAGTGCCGCTAAAACAGTTAGTGCTGCCATACAATTTCTATGGGCAACTTCACACTAGAATAAAACGCAAAACTTATAGGAAAAGAAACATTTATGCTTAATGAACTGGTAACAGACAACAAACCAGCCATCTCGGCTAACGGAAAGATTTGGAGAACTTCGATTGCACCATAGAGAAAGGAATCACAGCCTGGTAATTGCCAAGACATCTTAGTCGCAAAACAATTCGAAGCCCTCCCAACGCTCGATTCAATTATTTGGGAAAAAATGCTCTACAAAAGGCACAGACAAACCTGTTGAGGAGATGATTGCAAAATTAACTGGCAACAAGGTGATTCCTCAACGGGAGAGCATTCTTTTAAGAGGTAGACTTTGGTGATTTTCGAGCAATCCAAGCCCATTGACTGAAAAAATCAAGCAACGTAGAACATTTCTTAAAAAGAGAAAAACAAGAGTTGCACGAAGTCATGGCGAAAGGCACACCTCAGGGTCTTGTAGCTGAGGAAGGCTAGAGCTCGGTGCTCCTCTATCAGCGCCCGATTCCTGACACTGAGGATGCACCCCATTGTCGTAGCGATTGCTTGGTTGTGGACACTGATCCTCATCCATCTGCTGGATTAACCAAAGTAAGCAAAAGTTCCCCTCACTTGGAGAAAGAAGGTAGGTACTGGTGCTTACACGTTTAATAGCTGGATAGCCCGAAGGTTCTTGCGACGTAAGAGTGTAACGATTGGGATTAAGACGGCACTCAGGTGTGTACGATCGAGATAAGCGGTCTGGAGCGGGTTCAAAAGGACTTTTTGAATTGACATTGGGAGATGAAGTATGCGAGGCATTGGGAGAGGGGGAGCATACGGGGGGGACGATAGGAAATGGAAGACAGGAGTCGGGGGAACAAGATTGGGGCGACGTGCCTGACTGGAGTGGGGATTTAGAGTGGCGAAAATTGTTGGATGGATGGGGAGAAGGAGAGGGATGGGATGGAGGAAAGGAAGAGGAGGAGGATGAGCGGGCCCGACAAGAAGCTGGCCAGGATTGGTTTAGAAGGGTGCTTTCAGGACAAGAGGAGCGAAGACGAGTTTGGTAATTCTGCATGCCTTGGACAAGGTGCTTCTTCAATGTGGCAAGAACGTTGTTGGAGACGTAGGGATCCAAATTAAGATGCTAGATTAGAAAATAAATGATTCATTTGACAATGGAGCAACAAAGCTTACTTCTAGCTCGTGAGCCATTACTACAGCTTCTTCCTCAGCAAAATTGCGCAACTGGTTTGATTGGTCGCTCTCTGGATGTTGGTTGGCGAACTGAAAGTAGAAATTAGGGCAAATTAGTTTTGAACTGGGAAAAGGCAAAATGAATCGATACAGGGATACACTTGAAAAGAGGGAAATAGCAGCTAAAATCACCCGGTTAGACGAAGATTGTTGAATGCTTGTGCGACATTCTGAACACAAATTCGGCACACTGGAAAACCTCGGATGTCTACTCATTCTCAAAGAGTTCCTAGAGAAAAAGCTTGAGACTACACCATAGCTGAAGCTACCAAAACACAAAAACAGGATCAGCTAGATAATGCGTGCATTCAACCAAAGCGCTTATAATTCAACCAATGAAAAACCTAGGAGCACGTGAATTCGCATTAATCGATCCATAAACATTATTATAACGCCGCTCCTCGTGTGGTTGACCTAAGGTCAGAAATCTGCGCGATAAAACAAAAGAGTTTTATAATTATTTTAAATTAGACTACTAATATGCCCATGCACTTTGCGCCCTATTAATTCATTGGCAAGCCACGCCACATGCTTTTAAGAAGGCTAGATTCTGTTCCGGCAAACCTTAGCATTAGCAAATCATGTAAACCCATTTTATTAAAGCTCGTTTCGGCACACTTTAATGCAAAAAGTAAACAAATTATTGTTTAAAGTTTAAAATATAGTAGTCTTTAGAAGACTTGGTATAATGTATTTCTCAGTACAAAAAAGGTCACAAAAACATGTCATCCTAACATCTATTTAGGCGCATTTTAAGGAATTATGCATACTTTATACCACAAAGCTTACAAGTCATGGTCGTGTTCTTCTAACTGCTTTCTATTTATTGCTACTAAAATTTTAAGCATTTATTGAAGTAGTATGTCTTTTGATTAGATAAATGTTTATCCCCCAGTGACAAAGTGTTGTACGGATCAAAATAGAGATTCGAGAATGGGTGGTGTATTAGTTTGCCTGTGTTGTTTGTTTGATTGTCTTAGCCCTCCCTTTTGAGCGGCTGATCCAAGCGTCTGCAGTTTTCAAAGACGGTTGTCTGTGAAGTTTGTTAATGGTAAGCTTAGTAGCGATGCCATCATTTCATGAGAGACCCTATCTTTATTTTAAGAGTGTGATCACTTTCTTATCTAAGTCATCGTGTTTTTGGTGTTCCGTTTGGGGCAGCTGGAAAACGGTGTTTTTCATTTATAAACTTCCCATAAGTTTACGTCCTTAAGGCCTTCTTTCAAACCTTGCTTTCAGGTCCCTCTTTTGTCTTAACTTTGTACGTTCCTTCTCATTGCCTCTTATCTTCTTGTGTTGCAACTCACATAGCTCAAGTTCTGTTAATTGATATCACCCATTTTATCCATTTGGCTTAAAACCCACCATGCGTTACAATTCTTGCCCTGTAATCTTCTTCAACAACCATCTTGGCATTAGAATCGCTCCCTTGTTTTCCGCACATTGGGCTTTGTCGCATAACTTTGTTTTGGAAAGTTTTTTTTGGAGAACACTTTACAAAGTTTAATGGCGTCCTGAACTAAGCTTGCGAAGGATTGTAGTTGCGTTTCACATGAAAGAAATAGGCAAAACTGATGAACTGGACACCAATGGGCGGTGTTCTACTTTGGTCCTGATTATGCGCATCAATTAGTCCGGACTAATTGCGGTGTTTGCTCATTTTATGCAGTAGGGTGCCGATGACCCCACATTTTTGGGTAAAACAATGTGGAGCTTTCTGTGCTCATAACCCACAGTGTGTAAAATGTATTTGCCTACAGCGTTTTGAACTCATTTTTACACTAATTACAAATATGCTGCCTATTGTTGTGAGGTGTTTCGAAACCTGTGTGGGTGGCTCTCGATTCAGCCTTTTTTGGTAAGGGTTGTCGTTTGCTTTATGGATTAAAATGGTTTTATCTTTGCTCGCTTTCATTCTTTTGGGACCCTTACTTCATTGGTTCTTTGTTTTTGGAGATAACGTTAGAGTTTGTTCTTTACGAATAGATGCAGCAACCGCCACAGCAAATGCAAATCCCACCCACCAGTGGACCGCCCCCTGTCATGAATGGCCAGGAGCCTCCACGACCACAGCCAGCTCCCCCACCTCCACCTCAGCAGCAACCAGTGTTTGCGACTGGCCAAGGGGGTTATGTGAACCCTCCCATGCTGCCCGTGGCTCAGGGTCCTCCCACAGTCCATCACCAGCCGCCCCTGTCAACTCAAATGCAGGGTGGTGCTCCTCCCAATGTCATTGTCGGCCGTCCGCAACCACTTCCTGGTCAGGGCTACGAGGGAGCCCCACCGCCATTGTATCCACCGCATCCCGGTGCAAGCTACGGTGGAGGCGCCACCACCGGCGCTGTCTTCCCACCTCCGCCCAATGCCTCCGTCGTTGGAGGGGGCCCTATGATACAGCCCTCTGCTTTCGTCAAGAGTCAACTTGGGCAACTTCGTGCTCAAATCAGCGCTTATAAGCTGCTTTCTAAGTCTCAGTCAGTTCCCGAGAACATCCTCTATCTGGCCGAGGGCCGTGTGCCCCCTACAGCTGCTGCTCCTGGTTTCCATAATTATCAACCTAGGGCTCCCATACCCGTCTCTGGTCCCCCACCACCTCCACAACCCGGCCAAGAGGTTCCACCGCAGCAGATATACGCGCAACAGCAACAACAACCGCCTCTATCCTCACAGAACCGTCCTCCCAACTATCCGCCGCATCAAATGCCCATGCGATGGGGTTATCCTGGTTACACGGGACCCCCTCCGAACGCCGCCTATATGGCCGCGTCGCAGGCACCGCTCATTGGGCGCAGTCGAATCGGTTCTATTCAGCGTCCACAGGGCCTTGACCCCGTCGAACTCTTGAAGGAACGTGAGCAGCGCATCCAGTCGCGTATCGGACAGCGCATCAAGACCCTCTCCTCCCTTAGTGTCTTTTCCACTCCTCAACAGCGTGTCAGTCTGGAGATAGAATTGCGCTCCCTACGACTCCTCAACTTCCAGCGTCAGTTGCGACAGGACATTGTCTCAGCCATGCGACGTGACACGAGTCTGGAGACAGCGCTCAACATCAAGGCCTATCGGCGACCGAAGAAGCAGAGTCTACGTGAGGCCCGTTTTACTGAGAAACTGGAGCGTCAGATGAAGCACGAGCAGGAGAAGCGGCGACGCCAGAAGCACCAAGAATTCCTCAACGCGGTGTTGAGCCATGGTCGGGAGTTCCGCGAGTACCATCGCAACGCCAGCGTACGCATGTCAAAGATCAACAAGGCCATCCTTACTGCAGAACGTGATCGGCGTCGCACTCAACAGCGGATCGATCGGGAGCGTATGCGTCGATTGATGGAGGAGGACGATGCGGGCTACCGCACATTGATTGACAAGAAGAAAAACAAGCGCTTACACTATCTCCTCACCCAAACCGACCAGTTTATTGACAATCTTGCGAAGCTGGTGAAGGATCACAAGAAGGAGCAGAATAAGCTGCGCATTAAGGACATTAGGGAGCGTTGCAGGGCGGCACAAGAGCGGTGCCTACTAAATGCGGTAAATAAGTATCATGCATTGGCAAAGAACCTTATCTTTGAGGGCGTAGCGGCGCCAACCTGGCTCAACACTCTCCCCCCACTGGGTGTCTTTCCTGATGAACTGGTGCAAGCGAGTCGAGAGTTGGCCGCGGGGAAGGCACCCCTCCTCACCACGATCCCTTGGCCAAACATCCGTCTCCCCGTTGCCAACCCCAGCACTAAGGAGATCCTTGAGGGCGAATCTGCGCCCTATGCTAACGAAGCGCACACATGGTTACAGGAGCATCCTGGCTGGGAGGTGTGTTTCCTGATCTTTTTTTGGCATTCTTTCTCTTTAGCTTTGTTTTTTCCCTATTCGTCTTGCGTACTTAGAATGCGACTAATATTGTACTACTTAAATGAGGCATCTCCAAAAAAAATTATAAAGCGTGGCTGCCTGGGAGAAAGTCTATTGTAACCGCACGGAAGGGGTGGAAGGCTTGCTATTATCGGTTACCTTCTGGATACTTTCGTTTTGCAAAATCTCAAATCTTATGATTCGATTCGCAGACTAGGTATCATCGTACCAACCTCTTGAACTGCTATGAAAACCGACCATAGCCCTAACTCCTTTTGCATAAATCCGACCAACATTTATCTAAAAGGCGCTCATCTTTTAACTATGGATGTGTAGCTTTGCCCTGCCATTTTCATGAACTTTGGGTTTTTAGTTTAGCAATGGGTCGAACTCGTTGTATTCGGAGCCTTGACGATCTCCGAAAATAATTGGGTATGCAAAGTTACTTATTGCGTGTCCCTTTCAACAGATTGCGCCGACAGACGAGAGCGGCGTAGTGCAGGTGGACCTAGTGGAAGAGGATGAGGAGGCCTCAGCAAAGAAGAAGAACGTTTCTGCAGACGATGACGACGACGCAGTGATGGACTCGGTGCGTGGCAACGAGGATGACGAGTACAAGTCGGGTGGAAGTCAGTCCTACTACACCCTAGCACACGCTATTCGTGAGCAGGTAAAGGAGCAGGCCTCTATCCTCGTCAATGGCAAACTGAAAGAGTATCAAATGCGTGGTCTCGAGTGGCTTGTCTCCCTCTACAACAACAATCTCAATGGCATCCTCGCCGATGAGATGGGTCTGGGTAAAACAATCCAAACTATCGGTCTGATTACCTATCTGATGGAGAAGAAACGTGTCAATGGACCCTACCTCATTATTGTGCCTCTCTCGTATGTGTCCTCCTACTTCATCATATCTTTATTCCATTATCAAACTATTGGTCCTTTTTCTTTTAGCGTTATGGCCAACTGGGCGATGGAGTTCGAGAAGTGGGCTCCCAGCGTAAAGAAGATTCTTTACAAGGGCTCACCTCAATGTCGTCGGGCTCTGCAGAACCAAATCAAGGCGGCTAAGTTTAATGTCCTTCTCACCACTTACGAGTATATCATCAAAGATAAGTCGGCTCTCTCAAAGGTCAACTGGCGCTACATGATTATTGACGAGGGGCACAGAATGAAGAATCATCACTGCAAGTTGACACAGATACTGAATCATCACTACAACGCACCGTATCGTTTACTGTTAACGGGGACGCCACTGCAGAATAAACTGCCAGAACTCTGGGCCTTGCTCAACTTCTTGCTGCCGAAGATCTTTGACAGTTGTAACACGTTTGAGCAGTGGTTCAATGCACCTTTTGCGGCGACCGGGGAGAAGGTGAGTCTCTTCTGCTATGTGGTCGTTAATTTTGCGCTTGTTTGTCCTTGGACCTCCTTACTGGTTGGAAGCTTTGTGGATCTTGGTTTCTAAAATGAGTATTTCACAGAGGAAGATGATCCAAAGTTTTCAGCTTCTGAAAGGGTACTGAAAAAATGAGTTTTTCAGCTATTGCCATTTGCCCACTGGTAGAGCCTATATTGAAGACGAACACGTCTTTATTATCACGGCAATGAAGGTTTGATAGTGTAATCAGAGCTGCATCGCTGAAGTCCACAAACTTTCGTAGTGGCCGTAGTCACCGACCTTCGAATCTCATTGGCTATGCCTTTCTTCTGATTGACTGGTTCGTTTAGCCAGTCATCGCAATCGTTAAGGCTTATTCTCCTTAGTGCACTCAGTAGACATGTTTTTTTGGCTCCCCTGTGTTCTATTAACCGCTTGTCATTACAACCCATCTGAGTAACTGGCTTCCCACATTCGCCTTGCAGGTGGAGTTGAACCACGAGGAGACCCTGTTGATCATTCGCCGTCTGCACAAAGTGCTCCGTCCTTTCCTTCTGCGTCGTCTCAAGAAGGAGGTGGAGTCGCAGTTGCCCGAGAAGGTGGAGTACGTTATCCGCTGCGAGATGTCCGCTCTACAACGCGTCCTCTATTCCTACATGCAGTCCAAGGGCGTCATTCTCACCGATGGCTCGGAGAGAGACAAAAAGGTACTTCAAAAACGATTTCTCCGCACTGAACAGTAATCCAATACTGTACCCGAACTAAACAGTTAATGTAGATGGCTTCAAGAATGCTTTTCATTTCGGCTCTTCATTTCCCTTTTTTCGACTGACCATCTTCCCCAATTCAGTTACCATTTTTTGCCATTTCATTATAGGGCAAAGGTGGTACGAGGACGCTGATGAACACAATTATGCAACTACGCAAGATATGCAATCATCCCTTCATGTTTAATCACATTGAGGCGGCAATTGCAGAGTTTCAGAACCCTCCCCTACCCGGCCAGCCGCCTCCAACTCAGGTGGAAGGAAAGCTTCTTTTCCGCTCCTCCGGCAAGTTCGAACTGCTCGACCGCATTCTGCCCAAACTGCGAGCCACCGGACACCGAGTGCTTATCTTCTGCCAGATGACCAGTCTCATGACTATCATGCAGGACTACTTTGACTATCGGGGATTTCGGTACCTTCGATTGGATGGTGCCACTAGGGCGGATGATCGAGGGGAAATGCTGAAGGAGTTTAATGATGAGTCACAGGAGTACTTCATCTTCTTGTTGTCCACTCGAGCTGGAGGATTGGGCTTAAATCTCCAGACGGCAGATACGGTTATCCTCTTTGATTCGGATTGGAATCCGCATCAGGACTTACAGGCGCAGGATCGTGCGCATCGTATTGGTCAGCAGAATGAGGTGAGTTACCTGCTCCATTAAATGTAACCATCTCTGCCGTTTTATTCTTTATGCATTTGGAATCGTTATTCTTGATTTTTATTCACTATTTGTGAAGCTGTTTCTTTGGCTACAGTCTCGGAGTGAACCACGCGTTTTTCTATCCTTGTCGGGATGCAGATTTCAACTCAAGTTCCAAATTGGAGACAGTTTTATCGGTTGATTCACATCATGGATCTGGTTTGCATTTGTCGGGTCATTTTTCATGTCATTGCTCTATTTTCCACCTTTTGTGGTGTGGTAGGTTTCAAGGTGGCTTCCAATTAGCACTTCAGATCGCTTAGTCCTAAAGTAGGTGCATTAGTTTATAGGTTCCCAAACGTTTATTTGTGCAAGCCATTTGCCTTAATTCTACGATTAGGTTTTCCAGATGAAATGGTAATGAGGTTGAAAAAGTAAACTGGCGCCTATGTGAAGTGGCTGATCGTAGCGCGTGTATCTCGTTGAAAGTCGTTTCATAAAGCCCTTGCAAAATCATACAGACATGACTGTTCTAGCGCGTAGCGTTCGAGGTATCTTTGAGGCGTTATAGTGCTTGTCAGTCCAACCGGAAGCTCAATTTCATTGGTGGCGTCAGTCTGAATAGGTCTCGATGCTCCCCGTATTCAACCTTCCACTCCGACTGTCACAAGTCATCTTGTTAACTGCAGTCAACCACAAGGTAGGATGCTGGACACACTTGATGGGAGGGAATGTATTGGACAGCAGTGTCAAATGGCTTAACTATGTTCTTAAGCGAGCATACATCGTTTTGTTAACGATCCTCTTAGGGTCACTCACCCGAAAACGGAGGGAGGTGTAAATGTTTTGCCCACATACCCTTTTGAATAGTTTACGGACACTGCATGGGTCGTACTGAAGCACTGAGAAATCGGTAGCATAGACGACATAAGCACATCCCCCACGGTAGCCGAACTCTAAGGAGCTGAACAAGCCTCTGCTTCAACATATACGACTAAGATATTATGTTGCAGTGTAATCCTGTTCTGCATTGACTTTCATTTCCCCTTTATTCTGGTATGTTACTATATGAAGTTTTACTTACCGCACTCAATCCAATTTTCCGGCCTCACCTATAGAATTACATTTCAAGAAATTTGAAATAGTGGATTTTATTACGAAACTAAATGGTACATCCGTCTGAACTACTTGCAGCCTTTGTTAGAGGCAGTAGTTAACTCAAGTATCCAACCCATCACGCCATATTGTTTATGAATGCAGGTGCGCGTTTTACGTCTAATTACAATCAACTCTGTGGAGGAGAAGATTTTGGCCGCCGCACGTTACAAACTCAACGTTGACGAGAAGGTCATCCAGGCTGGTATGTTCGACAACAAGTCTACGGGCCTGGAGCGGCGTCAGTTTCTGCAGAACCTCCTCGAGGCCGATGACGAGGCGGACGAGGATGAAAATGAAGCTCCGGATGATGAGACGGTAAATCAGATGCTTGCTCGCACTGAGAAGGAGTTCGACGTTTACCAGCGTATGGACGCGGAGCGTCAGGTGACCGAGCGCCAGCAGGCCAAACCCGAGCCCCGGCTGATGGAGTACTCCGAACTACCCGACTGGATTGTACGCAATGAGGAGGAAGTGGAGAAAAGCCTTGCTATGGACGAGTCCTGTCTTCTCACCATGCGACGTCAACGCAAGGAAGTGGACTATTCAGACGCTCTCACAGACCGTCAATTCCTCAAGGCTATTGATGAGGGTAGCTTGGAGGAAGCTGAAGAGAAATCGAGGCAGCGCAAGGCCAAGCGCAAACGAAAACGTAACGAGGTGAGATCTCTTGTCCCTACGCTTGCTTGGTACCTGGAAAGTAACTTGGGAAACTTTCTAGGATATTCTGCTGAAAGCTGTCTTAAATGCCTGCAGCATATTCCGATACGAATCGAATGGGTTGGTCCTGGTCCGTAGGAACCAGGTATTGGGCTGTTTTTGCTTTGTGCCACAATGAACGCTATTGGTCTTTTGTCTTTTTCTCTTTAGCCGGATTACAGTGGTATGGACGACGCCAGTTCGGAGGCTGGCAGCAGCGTGAAGGCAGCCCCAGCAGTGAAGCGTCGTAGAGGACGTCCACCACAGTCCGCCTCGGCTGCCTCGTCCTCCAATGCACGTCGGCCTATTTCACCGAAATTGCAGGAGCGTATGAAACGTCTCCTGCAGATTGTCATCGATTATAAGGACAAGTGAGTTGGATGCACCTTGACTGTTACATATCAATCGACTGTCATTGTGTTCATGCTCCTTTTTTGCCTTAAGAGATCAGCGCGTATTGAGTGAGCCTTTTATGAAGTTGCCAACACGGAAGGAACTGCCAGACTACTACGAGGTGATTAAACGACCCGTCGACTTCCATCGCATTAAGACGCGTGTACGTGATGGAAAGTACCGCTCAATGGATGAGTTGGAAGCGGACATCCTTCTGTTGTGCAAAAATGCTCAGACCTACAATATGGATGGCAGCCTGGTCAGTTCTTATCCCATCATCACGGAAAGAATGACCTCGAGACAGCAAAACGGGTACCTTTATCCTTGTTTTGCGGCGATTTCAATGCTCTCTTCACCTTCCATTGTAGATCTTTGAAGACTCAGTCGTGTTGCAGACGGTGTGGACGAACGCACGCGAGCAGTTAGAGGCTCTAGAGGGTGTTCCAGAGGAGAGTGAGACACTAGCGGAGGACGGAGACGAGACTTCGAGCTCTCGAAAGACGTCTACACGTCACCCACCCACTCAAACCACACCATCGAACGTGGAAGAGGAGACCATGGACGAGACTCTCATTGGTGTTAGTGGCGGCGGTGGAGGTTGCAGTGGCGTAGGTGACGTTGCTGGTGGTGCAGGCTCCTCCATGGTTGCGGAAGATACTTTCGAGGACGATGAAGGTAGTTCCTCCTTGCACTTATAAAGCCGCTTTTTCTTGGAAATCGCTTTATAGAGGTAGCTAGAAAAATAGAGCATGGTTTTCCCTTGAACTTTTCGTTTATGCAAATTATTCAACCATCGCTTCAACTTTTTCTAGACGATAGTACAAGTCGTGGATCCTTCAGTACAAAGTCTCGCAAAAGCAGCACTTCCAGGAAGCCCTCTCTGCTTCATTCAAAGGTGATGTCAGAGTCCTACGCCGTGACGGCTGGCACCTCATGTGCACCCTCTATGAGCACGCCAGCGTCGGTGACTGCTGTGCCGTCGACGGTAGGAGGTGA
This sequence comes from Taenia solium, assembly GCA_001870725.1. NCBI lineage: Eukaryota > Metazoa > Platyhelminthes > Cestoda > Cyclophyllidea > Taeniidae > Taenia > Taenia solium. The sequence continues at coordinate 27,385 of MIEF01006848.1, forward strand.
TAACGCTGACACCTCTGCCTCAGCCTCTTCATCCCTTCTACCTCCGCGAAAGGCTCGTAGCACTAGCAAACCAATCGTTTACGACAATTCAGATGAAGAGGACGTTGAGGATGATGGAATGGATGAGGATGACGATGATGACTACTGAGTGCTGCTACCATCGCCCCCCACCCATGTTTTATTCCTTTTCTCCTTTCCCCCTTCCCCCTGGTCCTGAGCGTTCTCAATTTGTCTCTTCATTATTGCCAACTTGGGTATTGTGTGTCACTGTGTGTTTGCGTTTGTGTGACTGTCAACAAAGTTTTTTCATTATTGTCAAATAAAGTACGTCAGTATGGAAAATGCCGTTTGGAGGTCTTGCGGCAAAAGATCTTGTCTCGTATTCGGTGTGCCCAATTACTACTGATTTCTTAGTCAGGCATCGAACGTGATGCTTTCCTCACTCAGGACTAACGTGGAACAAAGTCCTCCAATGCCACGAATTTGTCAAATTCAGCGTTCAGGAATCGACGCCTTACTCCTGAATCGACTGTGCTGCACTTTTGGGGAGCGGTTCTCATTGCCATGCAGTCCTATCTGTGATCGCGCGCCAGTCTTAGCACCTGCCTGACCTCTTGCAATCTCGCAATACACGATGTGTAAAAATTGATTAACGTGCGCAATTCTCAAACGTCTAACCGGAGGCACGCAAATCTCAACTTAGGCTTCTATGGCCTGCCTTCGTCTCTCCAAAGATCGGAAGTACGACCAGACGCCGTTCATCTGATCCAGTGTGCATACTAACTGCAAATAGTGATAACAACGCAACCCAAAACGGATGATCGACACAAATTCACCAAATAATGATCGAAACTCTGCCAAAAACATGGATACCATCAACGCCATGTCAAACACCAATGCATGCTTAAAAGGAGGCAAAACCCCGGTAGAGGCAGGTGAGCCAACTCAACACATCGCAAAACCTAATTCAGATTTCGTCCACCACCCAACCAATGTAAAATAAACAAGAATTACTGATAACCGACAGCCATCCTTAGCTAAAATTTTCACTAAGTAGAAAAAGTACAACTGGAAAGAATACAGGACACCAGGGTTCTGTGCGTGTCTGAGCAAGCGGTTGCCAGTATGGTCATACGTAAATACCGACCCAGAGAGCGACAAATAAAAGTCCAGTGCCCATGAATATGGAGGCAACAGTTGCGATAAGAACCTCCTTGAAGAGTTCTCGCACGTATTTCGTCCCGGTAATTTCGTAGACGAAGAACCAGGCCATGAAGAAGACGCCAATAGCAGTCAAAAGCATGCCCAGAGTGGGATACATAGCAGGATTTAATGGGGAGACGAACCGCGACATTTGAGAGATTGGTACCTGGAAATAAACTAGTTAGAGATTTACGAATACCAAAACCCCAAATTGGCAAGCATGAAATCGAAACCAACAATTATGGGAACCCTGAAAATCAATGTCCAGCAAAGTAACAATTACGTGCGCAAGCTGGTTACATTGCCACAAAGGTGTGGATCAAGCAAATCCCTCAGTATTACTGAACTACGTACATGACAACAAATTTATTAGGTAATGGAATTAACAACGAACGCTCATCTGCAGTCACGTTTAGCAGCAAACGTTTAAAACAAGAAGTACGACTGAGGAAGTGTCCCAATTTTTGGCTAATCACTTGTCACTAAGTAAGCAACTACATCAGAGGCCAACACTTACATGCGATTCCATTTTGGCGGTGAAATGTGAGACGACACGTGGTCCAATAAAACCAATTATAAGATTTAAATACAGTGTTATGAGGAATCATTATTTAAGCTTAGATGTAGCCATAGTACGGCATGGACGATTACGTTCTAAGCGTTACTAGAATTGGTGCTGCCGCAAAACCTGTTCGAAAACATAATAAATCATCGTAACATCCTAACGACAGTAAAAACAATTTGTTCAGTAATGTTTCACACATTATGAGGATGTGGTATAGTGACATTTAGAAAAATTTAAAGGTTCAACTAGTTCTGAGAGCAGAATTCTGTTAACCAAAAGTGTTCCGTCAAAAGTTCACGGAGTTCTAAGCATTTAATGGGCCCGTAACAGGCTAAAATTCCGTGAGATAACACAGAGCGTTTACTTACAGCAGCGTTAAAAGTAGCATCACTCGAAGACCGTGCTAATGAGCAGAAGTACGCTCCCCGGGAACCTCAGTGCCAGAGTAAATAAAAACACAAATGGAAAGTTGCCAGCCATTACAGGTCTCACGGGATTTTATTTATCCCAACTTTACATACATGATTGCCTCCGCCAACTGCCCAATCTATCGAGCAAGGATGTTTTAAGGATTTGAAATAGTTTTTTTTTCTTTTAGCATCACCAATTGTGTAGCAGCCCCAACCTCTTCCATAGGTCGTAAGAGGTCACTGTAGCAAGGCGGAACATACACTGCTGACATAAAGGAGACCTGGTAGGCCAATGGCCTCACATGAATACTATGTCACAACGCGAAATTCCATTTTTTCGAAACTTAGTTACTCGGGTGTTCCGACACTTCCAATAGGTAAGTTATCAATGCACTACGATGGCGTTTGACCATGTATTCCATCCACAGGATACTGTTGAATATAGTCGAAAAATTGAGCGGTATTTTACTTAGTTTTGGTGTTAATGACACACAGGAATCGGAGCAAATTAAATTTGTTTGCATACTCATTAAACATAAGGTAGTTAATTTTGCCGGCATCCTGTAATTTTTTTGTTTAAGCAGGCCATTGTTCGCTTCAACTCACTAATGCATGGAATGTATCGTGTAGCTCTTCCAAAATACTCCTGAGAAGAAGGAAGGTGGAGAGCGGGACCAAAAGGGGTTGCGAGCATGACCAGAAGACAATGCCAGTGCCTCAAGTGTCCGCAGAACCAGCATAAGGAGTTAAACAAATAGTTAAAGCATTACACCTATCAAGCCTCATTTCCGACCCTTTAAGAATTTTTGCACTAGTAGGAAAGCGCGTAGCTAATAATGGCAGTATTTTCAACCCGTCAGTTATAAACTGACTTGATAACCTCTCACGCAATCGCTTTATCCTGTAGCTAGTGAGGTCACAGCACCACGTCAATTAAAGTTGGAATCAGGCATCGCTTTCGCAGCAATCTATCTGATTCCAATTTCAGACCACGATCCCAGATTCATTCCATCTCTACATGAATCACTGATCCAGTGTGAATTGGATTGGAGACGCCTTCCACACGATTCTCAGGTAACATTCCGTTCATGTGCAGCAGTTAGTGCCGATGTGTTCTCAAGCTAGCGACGAGTTTAATCTCCTGTGCTGCAGTTTAAGAAGGCCTTGAACTCGTGTCTTTTTTTCCCCCCCATCGCCCTCCCCAGCTTGCGCTTGAGAAGGTCCCAAGTTCGCATGCACTAAAGTATACTCATTGTTGGAAGGTTCCCTGGATCCGCACTACGAAGAGCGTGTGACACCTAGGCAGGAGGGTTTGCGACTTCTCGGTAAAGAATGTGTGGCTGGATATTGTCGCAAATGAAGCCTTTATCAGTGTGTCCCTTGCTATGCCTTAAATCACACCCTTTTATGCATTTCCAAGAGCAATGGACCTCCTCTTAACCCAAATTCAATCACTGTTTTTGCATTCGCCATCCGATTTGTACTTTATTCGTGCATAAAACTCACACCAAGAGAGGACTAAATCACTGTAGAAAATTACCTAGCGGTAGAGGTAATCTATTTCGCCTGTCGCATTTTCCCACGATAGTGTGAACAGGCGCCAGTTGGCTAGGAAGCAGTGGCAATGTTCACGCCTACTTTGTCAGGTTCCTTGATGAGTTCACTGGTAGCTGTTTGAATGGGTGGCTTGAGGATCACGTCAAGGAATATCGACTGGCACAATTTTGTGGTTTTGTTTTGTGGTGTCGAAATACTACTAAGGGGGCCTCTATGGCATAATCAGTAGTACCATTTCCACGAACCGAAACTAGTGGTTTGAAATTGAATTTGATTAACTAGTTGTAGCAATACTGACCACTGCTGTTTATGACTGCCTTCACCCTCGGCAGTGGCCTTACTTGCGTCCAGAGGGCGATCCAATCATGACTTCGTCACCTCCGAATCCCAATACTTGGTTCCTAGAAGATCCTTCGAACAGCGGATTCATCACATCACGCCAACACCGCCTCTCTTTTTGACTAGATCAAACAGGGGACTTAACATAAAAACTGCTTTTATGAATCACGGATTTGCATTTCTTACTTGCGTGGGCGACTAAATGCACCACAGCATCACGATGAGAAATTGGGCCTACCTTAAAAAGACGCAAATCAGGTCTCATACCAGAATGCCCAATGCTTTATGGAATCTTCATTAACTGGACGACTAAACGCTGCCTCGTTGAATATCGTTGTAGTCAAAGCTTCACATTTCCGGTGGAAACACTTTAAGTATGGGGAGACAAGTAGAATGGACCTTCCATCTTGCCACCTCCTCGGAGAAGGGGGAGGTGATGTGGATTGAAGGTGGATGAGGCGTGTGACTGTGACTGTGTGCGTGTGTGTGTGTGAATTGGCACTATGTGCTCATGCAAGTGAAATAAACCAGAGCAGAAGCCACATGATTGGTTTGTGACTGTGTTCCCTTCAAATAAAGGCGCAGTTGCACACGCCTGAGACGCAGAACACACAAACGCCCACTCCTCGAACACAACAAGTGAGTTATGTGTGTAAATATTTTTGTGCTTCACAAAAAGCTCCCAATCTTGCCACCAAATAGGTAAGGGGATAAAAAAGGTCCAGTGGGGACAGTCACCTTTAGACTGCTCCATGACGTCACAAGTTGGCTAGACACCCTCGAGTCTGTCCCAACTAACAGGTAGCATTCTAAATTGGCCATTTAATAGAGTTAGGTAGAAATTGACTTCTTTAAAAATCTATGTTAACAAACACGAAATTTAAACAACTTTATGCCAATTTTGGATCATTCACCTGAAGACAAAAGTGAAGTGCAGCCAAGGTCAACAATCGATGACCTCTGCCAGTTCTCCTCCACTCAAAAACTTATTTACTTACCATGCTAAAATGGCATTTTCTCCTGTCTATAAACCATAAATTCCCAATTTGGCTTCGTATTTAATTGCCTCCACAGTGGCGCGATCTAGGTGCTAGCCTCCCTGAAAGTGCCACACGAAGAATCACACTGTTGTCCTTGTTGTTATTGTTTCTTTATGCAAAACAACAAGTCGAGCGCTACTGCAACGGACGACTGTCAAAGCGATTTTTTTAATATAAACTTGTTATGACAGTTCATGCTCTTCGGCAGAATCATTTGGAGAGACAACTGCTTAACTTCGCCCTACTCTCTCCGACACGCTTTATCATGTATCCAAATTGGAACACTCTGAGAATGGAGAATAAGGAGCAATAAAAACTTACATAAAGGGAGAATTATGGTGGCTGTCTATCAGCAATTCCATCCAGACTCCAGAGTGAAGGGCAGCCCACACTGCCCATGTCCACAGGGAATGTTACCACTTGTAGAGGCCGTCTCCACTCTAGCGAGAAGCAACGCGACCTTGAAGTGTGGTGGTCTCCTGATACCCAAAGAGGGTGGGGAGGATCTAATGTAAACTGCCAGAGCCTCAAATTTGAGACTTCAGCACACCTACTTCAGTAAATGTGTTAGCAAACACAGCATTATTGAATAACAAACAAATTACGGATAAAAGATGTCGTCGGCTAGTGTTCACAATCACGAAAATTACCAACTACAAAACGCCATGCATGAGAAAATAAAGTTGCCTTCTCATGGGGATGAGAAATCTTCTGCGAATTTGGCAGCATGCCAGGGAGTAAATTGCCTTTATTTTTCACAAAATATTATACTTACTCGATAAATCACTTCGAATTCAACTGTCACGTCACCTCCAAAAGTCGCCTGTCAAACAAAAAAAAACAAGCAGTACAAAGGCAACGCGAGGGGGTCTGTCACATGTGCATGGCCTGTTAACAATAGGTTGCGTGGTCACATTTGGCGGCATCACGTAGTACACACACACACACACGCACGGCCATAGACCGATCTAATGTAAACAGTGATGACATGTCAAACGTCACAAATGCACGAGAAGGAGGTGAAGAAGGAAGGTGTTGTCTCATTCCAGAGGATGAAGTACCACCGAAGAAGCCGACTCCCCATCCTCCTCACCTCAACAGCCCTAGCGCTTTGCTTCCTCATCGGTGTGGCGAGTCTCGCCCTCCTCCTCTTCTTTGATGACATTGTAGAGTGGAAAATTTCGGAGGTAGGATTTTTTTAAAAACACCTTGTGATAAGTATGTAGATTTTCGGATATGAGTTTAAACTTTACTTATCAAAACAACACAGTTACATACCTTATTTTAATTGGGATGCGCTAGAAATTGTCCCTCAATAATCATAGAAAACTTTCGTTTTTTATGCACTTACACGATGAATAATCAGGACAGGGTAGTAAATTTACTAGACAACCGTTATTGCTTACAATTTCCATTGCTCCCACACAGTCAGTCAAGCTGCAAAATGAGTCCGCGGCCCTCAAAAGTTGGAAATCGAATGACGTGACTAGCAAATTTTCCGTCTTTTTTTACAACCTGACAAACCCCACCGAGATGCTGGCCGGTGAGAAGCCAGTGCTCCAGGCGATTGGACCCTACGTCTATTGGTGAGTCAGCAGCGAATCAGGAGTAAGGAGTGCTCAATTACCAATAATCGATACTCACAACTCATTGGCTTTTTTGCCTCATCATTTTAAGAATTTATCATTTATAGCCTTGCAAATCGGTCTGGGTCAGCAAAGTTTCAAATGGTTTGTGATCAGAACCCAAAAAGAAATAAATAAAATAAAAATGCATCCCAAGAAGGGGTGAACAACTTTATTTCGCCATGCAAAGTCATCTTTTGACATTTTGGCTTCACGACATCTGGGCTGCAGGCAACCAGCTGACTATAAGTCAAATATTTGGCACAATCTCTTGGAAAAGAGCAAATACTTTGGCTCAGTGACATCAAGTGATTATGCGCATTGGCATTCCGCCCACTTTCAGACCAAATACCAGCTGGCTGATAAAGCTAACCACTCTAGAAGGCTTTGCCTGATTTACAGTTCATAATCGCAAACTGGGGAACATCCAATGAGGAGGAGCTTATGCAGCCAAGTAGAATGCAACTAACTTGTCGGAATCTTAAAGTAAGGAGACCCTGCGTTCGCTAAGTGTTGCTTAGTTCACATCAATGGGCTACTTTTGGTCATTCTTTTTTCGTCGGAGTAGATCAGACCTCGACTTTAGATCGAATCGTGTCACCACTTAGGCAAAAATATTTACACTAAACACAAATAAGCACGCAGCTTCTGATTGGTGGCTTCGGAAGGCAAAACCGACCTTTGCGAACCGTTTTGACCGCCTTTGGTGTCCTCCTGACCTTCAAATTCGTCATTAGGTTTCTTTAATTAAAAATAACCAATAAAACTGTACTTTCCCGTTATAATTAGGGGTATTTAAATATCCCTTACTAAAGGGTTTCTCTATACTGCAAAAACCCCGACGAATTTGAACTGCCTGATTGGAGCCAAAAAGTAAATAACCATTTTTAATAATTATGCAACCACTCTTTTTAATTTCTATTTATTTGCGCAGCTGGAACATTAAGGCTGTGTCCGCATTCCTTGGTTTAATGAGCACCTAAGAGAAGTCCCATAATATTACAACTTCAAGGGAATCCTCTCTAAAAGCCGGCAATTCTCCTAGAATCCTATCAGAAATACTAAAAAATTACATTTTAAAAAATTCTAAGTGCTCATTTGGTAGTCATTGATTGACTTAAAGTTTATATTGGTACCTGATAGGCAAGAAAACGAAAAGGTGAACATCTCTTGGACAGAGATAGACGGGGTTCCAGCCATATCGTATTTTAAGCGAAGCACTTATAAATTTGACTTGGCGCTCTCTGTCGGTGATCCGCAAAATGACTTGATCACGTCGGCGAACCTACCCATTCTGGTAAGATGAAGAGTTGATTTTAAAACCTATTTTTTGAATTAAATGAGTCACCATCTTTTGGCCTAATTTGAAGCACATCAATCGAAAAAGCGAAACAGTCAAGACCAGTGTAGCGTCCCGAGACTTCCTTTAAGGTAGAAGAAGGCATAGTATCGAGACCGAATATATATTCCGGAAACAGAGGGCTCGGGGGCTGTTGGCACGGCCCAAAGGCCGTCCAACCGTCTAGTACAAGATGGCCACCCAAGTGACCGAAACCGGCAGTTCGAACAAACGAAGTATTACACAACCCCTCTCTTCTTTCGAGCGTCGTCCCCGACGCTCCCCTTGGTCAGCCCCCCGTGTCAGCTACCACAACGCGATCAGTGCTGCGAGAAGCACCC